>JAAQRG010312997.1:0-16435 GCA_011634625.1 Babylonia areolata | reverse complement strand
CTCTCTCTCTCTCTCTCTCTCTCTCTCTCTCTCTCTCTCTCTCTCTCTCTCTCTCTCTCTCTCTTATTCATTTTGATTTTATTTCAGTTTCAATGGGGCTGGTATGGGCTTGGATGGAGCTGCGGGGAGCAGGGAGAACGAAGAGAGGATTGATTGGTTTACCCTGGTTTCGTTTGGTTTGCTTTCCACAGCCTCACCGAACGCAGTGACGGGACTTTTAACAAGGGTTAGGGGACTTTTAACAAGGGTTAGGGGACTTTTAACATGTTTATTGTGCCTTCAGTGACGGGACTTTTAACAAGGGTTACGGGACTTTTAACATGTTTATTGTGCCTTCAGTGACGGGACTTTTAACAAGGGTTAGGGGACTTTTAACAAGGGTTAGGGGACTTTTAACAAGGGTTACGGGACTTTTAACAAGGGTTAGGGGACTTTTAACATGTTTATTGTGCCTTCAGTGACGGGACTTTTAACAAGGGTTAGGGGACTTGGTTAGGGGACTTTTAACAAGGGTTAGGGGACTTTTAACAAGGGTTACGGGACTTTTAACGAGGGTTACGGGACTTTTAACATGTTTATTGTGCCTTCAGTGACCAGGGTCCGTGGCCACGTTTCGGAATGAGGTCACGTCCTTCACCTAGACACTTTCCTCCAGTTTCAGTTTCAGTTTCTCAAGGAGGCATCACTGCGTTCGGACAAATCCATATACGCTACACCACATCTGCCAAGCAGATGTCTGACCAGCAGCGTAACCCAACGCGCTTAGTCAGGCCTTGAGAAAAAAAAAGAAAAAAAAAGAGTTAATAAATAATAGATAAATACATAAAAAAAGAACTACTACTACTAATAATAATATGCATAATATATAGTAATACAGTATATATCACCTAACATATACATAATACAACACAATGGGTCTGCTGACATATTTTGTTTCAATAAGGGAACACACAATTACCAAATAAGGACCAAAGAAAAATTACTTTCCTTCCATTTCACTTACTCCACCCAAGTGTGAATAGGTACCTGGCGGTTCGGGAACCTAAGGTTTCAGCGACAGAAGGAAAAGGTTGGGACCCGCATTCCGGTTCCGAGACAGACACAGTGATTATGAATTCAATGCTCCCCGTGGCCGTGAAGGATCACGGAACCTTTAACCTTTATTCTACCTTCTGCGTTCGTGTACACAGAAAAGCTGGAGAGTAGGTCTGCAGGTGCGTTGAACTCGGACATTAGATCCATTTCAGCCATCCAGGATAGCAGTGGCATGAAACTCGTGGTGGAAATCCTTTGTTTTTAGCATTCGGCTATCTCCCCGTCCTTCCTGTGCCGAGACAGGTGGAAGCAGAAGGGAAGGGATGGGTGAACACCGGGGAGGGAAGGGGGAGAGACTCAAATCATGTTTACAGCCCAGCCGACCGCAAAGGGGCAATGACAGGGCTGATTACCCGTCAGTTCTTAGAACCAGTTGAAGAGAACCAGAAATAACGTTAAAAGGTCAGTCAAGACAGCACCAACAGTCTGAAATAACGTTAAAAGGTCAGTCAAGACAGCACCAACAAGTCTGAAATAACGTTAAAAGGTCAGTCAAGACAGCACCAACAAGTCTGAAATAACGTTAAAAGGTCAGTCAAGACAGCACCAACAAGTCTGAAATAACGTTAAAAGGTCAGTCAAGACAGCACCAACAAGTCTGAAATAACGTTAAAAGGTCAGTCAAGACAGCACCAACAAGTCTGAAATAACGTTAAAAGGTCAGTCAAGACAGCACCAACAAGTCTGAAATAACGTTAAAAGGTCAGTCAAGACAGCACCAACAAGTCTGAAATAACGTTAAAAGGTCAGTCAAGACAGCACCAACAAGTCTGAAATAACGTTAAAAGGTCAGTCAAGACAGCACCAACAAGTCTGAAATAACGTTAAAAGGTCAGTCAAGACAGCACCAACAAGTCTGAAATAACGTTAAAAGGTCAGTCAAGACAGCACCAACAAGTCTGAAATAACGTTAAAAGGTCAGTCAAGACAGCACCAACAAGTCTGAAATATTGAAAATAACGTTAAAATGACCAGTACACACCTGTCTGTTTCATTCCACGTAAAATCTAAATCAAGGGTAAGACATTGATTCCATTCAGGGGGAGAGACTGAAGAAACGTTGCGATTTCAACAGTAAGCAGAACTGTTTAACTCTTTCACCGCCAGTCAGTTTAGAGTACAAAATTCCCTTGTGGGATAAACACAGAAAAGACAGTGGCTAAGAATAGCTGGGGATTCCCTGTGCAATGTATAGAAAATATGGCCTATCCTACCACCGAACAGTACGAGCAGTAGGTTCATGGATAACAGACCAATGAATGGTCACCTTTCAGTGACATGGGTCCTCTACCACGCCTGTGCATAAATGCGAGCTTGGCGGTGAAAGGGTTAAAGCATCTGTTCACTTGACCTAAATCAGCGTCAACCAACGACAGGTAATAGATCCATAATATAGGTATGCACCTTATGTGAACGGGACAGCAGGATACACATTTCGATACATCTTAGATAGATTCATTTGTTTGCGGATAAAGAAAACATTGCAGAAGTTTCACAAAAATATTTTTGTTTGTCATCAATATATTTTTGTTTTCATCATCTAAACAAAAACATCAAAGTCAAAGCCAAGAACCATACAAGCACTTGCTCGCACGCGCACATACACATTCACACACCCACCCTCGGAATGTACCGAATCGGTGTCCTCTGTGTATTTTCACGTGCTAATGGGAAACCGCAAAAAGTCAACCCTTCAGTATTCTTTGATCAAACTGGGCGAACCCGAAATGTAAAGAGAACAAGTGAGATATAGGACGAGTGACAAGGAGAAGAAGGAAGACTGAGAAAACATGCCGGAAAAGGAGAAGAAAGGAAGGAGGAAGGTGACGACGGAAAAGGACAAGGAGAAAATAAGGAGAAGTGAACGGGAAAGAAATGAGAACATGTCGAAGGGCAGGAAGACCTGGATGGAGGGAAGGGAGAAAGAGGAGGAGTATGAAAACATAAACGACGGGCGTCTGATGACGAAGACATGAAATGAGAACTGAAGAACAGGAGAATTATTCGTGTGTATTGTAACTGGTAGATGTATGTTTATGAATGGACAACCTTTTTCTTGTCAACGCTAGGAGCTCCATCCCTGCCTGGGATGATTGACTGTCAGTTTGTTATCATCATCATCTTCGTCGTCATCATCATCATTATCATTATTAAAAGAGTGGCGCTTATTACAATACATCCACAAGCACTTATTCACACACAGTGACAAAAACCATCCAAACAACCAAGCAAGCAAAAGGACATGAACCATTTCCCCCTCCCCCCTCCTACCCCTATCCCCATCCCCTGCCCCCTCTCCACCCCTATCCTCATCCCCTCCCCCCTCTCCACCCCTATCCCCATCCCCTCCCCCCTCCCCACCCCTCCTACACCCTCTACCCCTGGCATAACGCGGAGAACGCACAATGAGACACAGCACGGATCGATAGCCCGCCTTGTTGTCTCAGAGAGCACGCTCCGCCGCCGTGTCTGAAGATTCCGATTGAATTATCCACTGCTCCCCTCTCCCTCCCTTCTACACATATTTTTGGGGGTTGGGGGGTGGGGAGAGGGGAGGTGAGGGGCTCTGTGGTACTAGGAAATTCAGGGGGAGTGAGGGTCACGGGATAGGGGTGGGGGAATAGCAGGCATTAGCATGGATTCCTGGAGTTCCTTTGGTGGGTTTTGTGGGTGATCGGAGGTCAGGAGTATGTTTCGAGGCGTAAACATTTTCGTGTCTTTCCTCGTTCGTTGTAGCAATCTGGTTTGTGGTGTGTTTCATTTATTTGTGATTACGTTTTTATGCATTGGCTGTTCACACGTTTTTGTATGGGTTGGATTTGTTGTCAATGAGTTTTTATGTATATCTAAAGATTTATATTAAAATCATGATTAACAATATACATTCATTGTGGTGATGATGATGTAACAGTAATAAAAGATGAATATATAGTATATTGTTTGAATATGTGTATCTTAGATCTTATGCTGATATTAATATTGTGTGTGTGTGTGTGTGTGTGTGTGTGTGTGTGTGTGTGATACCAAAAGCTTTCATGAGAATAAAATTAATTCTACCCCATGCTATTCTGTTTTATGTACAAACAAGCATACAATAGAGGGAACCAGCATGCTGTCGACTGACTGTCCAAGCAGAGTTGAGTTCAACAACTCGCTGGCTGACGTCCTTTAGGTCAAGTTGTTCAGGGCCAGGGTCGGTCTTAGTTTGGTGAAGGTTTCGTTGTTATGGGCGGATGTGGTGTGGTGAAGGTTTCGTTGTTATGGGCGGATGTGGTGTGGTGAAGGTTTCGTTGTTATGGGCGGATGTGGTGTGGTGAAGGTTTCGTTGTTATGGGCGGATGTGGTGTGGGTGAGGTTTCGTTGTTATGGGTGGATGTGGTGTGGGGGAGGTTTCGTTGTTATGGGTGGATGTGGTGTGGGGGAGGTTTCGTTGTTATGGGTGGATGTGGTGTGGGGGAGGTTTCGTTGTTATGGGCGGATGTGGTGTGGTGAAGGTTTCGTTGTTATGGGCGGATGTGGTGTGGTGAAGGTTTCGTTGTTATGGGCGGATGTGGTGTGGGGGAGGTTTCGTTGTTATGGGCGGATGTGGTGTGGTGAAGGTTTCGTTGTTATGGGTGGATGTGGTGTGGGGGAGGTTTCGTTGTTATGGGCGGAGATTTGCTTCCATTCGTGTGTACATTACAAGTTGATTTTGAAAAACCTCCCGAGGCTGCCGGAATCGGAAATGGTTTCGCCAGACTGTGGTTTTGATTGGTTGATGCTGTCTGGGTTGGATGGAAGGGGAGAAGGGGTATGGGGGAGGGTTCGATTTGGAGATTTGGTTCATTCGTTACGGTCCATCATTGCTTTTTTTTTCACTGGGGTGACGTAAGTCGATGGAACACGAAAAACGTTTCGTTAATATATATATATTTTCTATTTGAAAAACAACAACAACAACACAACTTTTGCATTGTGTCAGTTCACGCAGACACACTTCCATCGGGCTTCCTGTCTCTCCGGACGTGGCTCTTCCACTTCTCTATCTCTGACACTTTCTCTCTCTCCGTGTCTCTCTGTCTGTTTCTCACCCCCTCTTTATCTCTGTCTGTCTGTCTGTCTCTCTTTTCGCGTTGCTAAAGTTAGTAGTTAAACGTTTTCTGTTCCATTTTGTCCTGAACAAATGTGATAACATCATTGTAGTGTGATATACGTTCATTGCATCCCCGTCATGAGGGGCCACAGCCTTTATTGAAGAAAAGTTCGTTTGTTCGTTCTCAGTCTGTCTCATGCCAGTTCCACAGTTTATAATTCTCAATGGCTTTGTAGCAAGTTGGCTGGTCGAGCTTTTTTTTTTTTATTATCCTTTTTAATCTTACAATATGTTGCATTTTATGATTTTGTTGTTGTTGTTGTTGTTGTTGTTTGTCGTGGATTTTCTTTTTATTCCTAGCAACGTGTTATTTTCTTTCTAAACCGTCGTTATTCTTTTGTTCATTTATTGTCCCCCTTGCCAGAGGATAGTATTGTTAATGGCAATAAAACAATGTCCGTCATGTCCGTCTCTCTGTCTCTCTCTGTGTCTGTCTGTCTCTGTCTGTCTCTCTCTCTTACAGCTTGTCTCTGTCTCTCGCTTCAAATGGAGATACTTCAGAAGCGAGAAGATCCCAGAGCTGTGGTCTGAATCACGTATATCTCTGTCGCTCTCTGTCTCTCTCTGTCTCTGTCTCTCTCTGTCTCTGTCTCCCTCTGTCTGTCTGTCTGTCTGTCTCTCTCTGTCTCTTTCAGTTTGCCTTTATCTCTCGCTTCAAGTGGAGCTACCTCACTCACTTCAGAAGCGAGAAGATCCCAGAGTCATGGTCAGAATCACGTCTCTCTGTCGCTCTCTCTTACAGTTTGTCCCTATCTCTCGCTTCCAGTGAAGACACTCACTTCAGAAGCCAGATGATTCCAGAGCCGTGGTCTGAATCACGTACAAGATGAATTTCCTCCACATCGAGTGGCGTTAAACCGAGGTTCCGCGAGTTGTCAGCGTGCGCTTTCTGCACGTAAAAGAACCCGAAGAAGCTGAGGAGTGGTGACATTCTACGAAGGAAAAAAACAACAACCGTGCAGACGCAAAGAAAGGATGGAATCTGTTTATAGCGACCCACTTCCTGCAGAGATAACAGCCCGACTTTCACACAGAAAACATGATGATAAAAGTAACGCACAGTTTATTTGTGTCTCTACCTGCCTGCCTGTATGCTTGCCTGTCTGTCTGTCTGTATCTTTTTTTCTTTGTCTGTCTGTCTGTGTTTTTGTCTGTCTGCGACTTTCTGTCTTTCTTTCGTGGTTGAAACAAACATGTGTTGAACATGGTTATAAAACATAATGACTGCCTGTCTGCATATTATTTCAAATATGACTTCTGATAATTAAACATAAGGTTAACAAGGTCTCTGATGCATGTCATGCTTTGTCTAATTCTGGGGAAAGCTTTCAAATATATATATTTGGCATTGCTAAATGAAGATATTCAGAAGATATTTCGGACTCGGGTGCGTTCTTACCATTTTATATTTTTTCAGTCAAGCGCTGTTAAAAAAAAAAAAGAAAACAAAAAGAAAAAAAAGAAAAAAGGTCTCTCGCCTGATTGTCTCATTAGCGATACTGGTATATCTCTCTCTTTTTCCTTTCTCTGTCTCTCTCTGTCTTTTACACTGTTTTAGTCTCTTTCTGTGTCTCTGTCTCACTTTCCCATGTCCTCGCTATTCTGTCTCTGTTTCTCTTCTGTGTGTGCGCGCGCGCGTGTGTGTGTGTTTCTCTGCCCCCCTCTCTTTTTCATTACATTCCTCATTGTTGAATCACGGTCATTTTATTTTTCATGTTTCTCCTAAATCATGTTTCCATAGTTTCTTTTTCGGTCGTGAAACATTTCATGGTTTGATGTTTGGCATAATTCATGCTCTTTCCCAGTTTTGTTTAGTTCTGTTTAATGCTGTCCATGTTAATTCTTTTTTCCTCGTCGAAATGAAGAGCTATTTCGTTCGTTTGTTGGGTCGGTCTCTCTCTCTCTCTCTCTCTCTCTCTCTCTCTCTCTCTCTCTGTGTGTGTGTGTGTGTGTGTGTGTGTGTGTGTGTGTGTCTGCCTGCTCAGCCTCTGTATTTCGTTCTTTCTGTATGACCCTGTTAGAGTCAGGGGCATCCAAAATTGTGATATGGATTCGCTGGTTTGTCACTACAAAACTTTCTTCTGAAGCCTTTTAGTTCTGTGTCGGTACGCACGCGCGCGTGTCCGTTGTGTGCGTATATGCACTGCAGTGTGTGTTTCATGTATCACGAAAACGTTGTCGTGACAACAAAGAAATAACTCTCAAGCGTGCGGGTGTTACCCAGCAGCAGTCCACAAATGTCTACAATGGGGAAGGTGGGAGTTGTTACCTAGGGGTATTCCCCGAAGAGTTAGAGCGAGGCTTTGCGAGGGACTCGAGTTGATTGGCCAGTCGGCTTGGGAACTGGCGTCATCGGCACAACCATTGGTTCCTGCTGAATGAGCCATTGTCAAACCTTACCAGCTGCTGTAGCGACAGTGTGCATTGAGTGTGAGTAATTAGGGCAGTGAGGTTGATGAATGGTTGGGTCAGTGAGGGCTGATGAGTGGTTGGGACAGTGAGGTTGATGAGTGGTTGGGGCAGTGAGGTTGATGAGTGGGTGGGGCAGTCAGGGTTGATGAGTGGTTGGGTCAGTGAGGGTTTGATGAGTGGTTGGGGCAGTGAGGTTGATGAGTGGTTGGGGCAGTGAGGGTTGATGAGTGGTTGGGTCAGTGAGGGTTGATGAGTGGTTGGGGCAGTGAGGTTGATGAATGGTTGGGGCAGTGAGGTTGATGAGTGGTTGGGACAGTGAGGTTGATGAATGGTTGGGGCAGTGAAGGGGTTGATGAGTGGTTGGGACAGTGAGGTTGATGAGTGGTTGGGGCAGTGAGGGTTGATGAGTGGTTGGGGCAGTGAGGTTGATGAGTGGTTGGGACAGAGGTTGATGAGTGGTTGGGGCAGTGAGGGTTGATGAGTGGTTGGGACAGTGAGGGTTGAAAATGACTGGTTGGGACAATGAGGGTTGAACAAGATTTTAAATGTCACTTTCCAACCAACTGTGTGTGTGTGTGTGTGTGTGTGTGTGCATGACAACAGTTTCAACGTAAAAGAAATTCAGTTGAACTGAACCGTCAGTTAATAGAAGGCGATCATCCTGTGCCTGGGAATTCCCATCAAAGCCAGAGGATACGTGTGGACTCTGTATGTTCAGTTGAATGACAAGACCGTGTAGAGATAATTGTTCCATCACAGCAGGCTTTGGTTCGTGCTGAGAGCTGGAGGTGTTTTGCACACGCGTCAGCTGCTGCTGGTGATCTAATTGATTGAGGGTGTTGCTGCATGCAATGTGATTGGTTGAGGGTGTTGGTGCGTGCAATGTGATTGGTTGAGGGTGTTGGTGCGTGCAATGTGATTGGTTGAGGGTGTTGGTGCGTGCAATGTGATTGGTTGAGGGTGTTGGTGATCTGATTGATTGAGGGTGTTGGTGCGTGCGATGTGATTGGTTGAGGGTGTTGGTGCGTGCAATGTGATTGGTTGAGGGTGTTGGTGATCTGATTGATTGAGGGTGTTGGTGCGTGCGATGTGATTGGTTGAGGGTGTTGGTGCGTGCAATGTGATTGGTTGAGGGTGTTGGTGATCTGATTGATTGAGGGTGTTGGTGCGTGCGATGTGATTGGTTGAGGGTGTTGGTGCGTGCAATGTGATTGGTTGAGGGTGTTGGTGATCTGATTGATTGAGGGTGTTGGTGCGTGCGATGTGATTGGTTGAGGGTGTTGGTGCGTGCAATGTGATTGGTTGAGGGTGTTGGTGATCTGATTGATTGAGGGTGTTGGTGCGTGCGATGTGATTGGTTGAGGGTGTTGGTGCGTGCAATGTGATTGGTTGAGGGTGTTGGTGATCTGATTGATTGAGGGTGTTGGTGCGTGCGATGTGATTGGTTGAGGGTGTTGGTGCGTGCAATGTGATTGGTTGAGGGTGTTGGTGATCTGATTGATTGAGGGTGTTGGTGCGTGCGATGTGATTGGTTGAGGGTGTTGGTGCGTGCGATGTGATTGGTTGAGGGTGTTGGTGATCTGATTGGTTGAGGGTGTTGGTGCGTGCGATGTGATTGGTCAAGTGTGTCGCTGCATGCGATGTGATTGGTTGAGGGTGTTGGTGCATTGAATCTCATTGGTTGAGTCTGTCATTTGGGGATAAGTGTGGTGCTCGCTTTGTCAGTTTTGCCCAGGCTGAATGGGGTGTTTGTATGGTAAAGCGTTGTTTGTGGACGTGTTGAGGACATATGGTAAAGTGATGTTTGTGGGCGTGTTGAGGACATATGGTAAAGTGTTGTTTGTGGACGTGTTGAGGACATATGGTAAAGTGTTGTTTGTGGACGTGTTGAGGACATATGGTAAAGTGATGCTTGTGGACGTGTTGAGGACATATGGTAAAGTGTTGTTTGTGGACGTGTTGAGGACATATGGTAAAGTGATGTTTGTGGACGTGTTGAGGACATATGGTAAAGTGATGTTTGTGGACGTGTTGAGGACATTTGGTAAAGTGTTGTTTGTGGACGTGTTGAGGACATATGGTAAAGTGTTGTTTGTGGACGTGTTGAGGACATATGGTAAAGTGTTGTTTGTGGACGTGTTGAGGACATATGGTAAAGTGTTGTTTGTGGACGTGTTGAGGACATATGGTAAAGTGTTGTTTGTGGGCGTGTTGAGGACATATGGTAAAGTGTTGTTTGTGGACGTGTTGAGGACATATGGTAAAGTGTTGTTTGTGGACGTGTTGAGGACATATGGTAAAGTGTTGTTTGTGGACGTGTTGAGGACATATGGTAAAGTGATGTTTGTGGACGTGTTGAGGACATATGGTAAAGTGATGTTTGTGGACGTGTTGAGGACATATGGTAAAGTGATGTTTGTGGACGTGTTGAGGACATATGGCAGAGTGTTGTTTGTGGACGTGTTGAGGACATATGGTAAAGTGTTGTTTGTGGACGTGTTGAGGTTGCATATGGTAAGTGATGTTTGTGGACGTGTTGAGGACATATGGTAAAGTGATGTTTGTGGACGTGTTGAGGACATATGGCAGAGTGTTGTTTGTGGACGTGTTGAGGACATATGGTAAAGTGTTGTTTGTGGACGTGTTGAGGACATATGGTAAAGCGTTGTTTGTGGACGTGTTGAGGACATATGGTAAAGTGTTGTTTGTGGACGTGTTGAGGACATATGGTAAAGTGTTGTTTGTGGACGTGTTGAGGACATATGGTAAAGCGTTGTTTGTGGACGGGTTGAGGAAAAGTATGAATGATTTACACGCATTGTTTGTCTTGATCTAAGTTGTGATGTTACAGCTTTCTGGAGATATTCATGAGGAAGGTGACAGAATGTTTAAGACACTCATCTGCCAATACAGTGTCCACGAGGGTCTGGGTTCGATTCTTACTCTCCCCTTTTCTTCCAAGTTTGATTGGAAAAGCAGTATGAGCTTCTAGTCATTTTGATGAGACGATGAACCGAGGCCCCGTACGCAGCACGCACTTGGCGCGCAGAAAAAGAACCCACGGCAACAAAAGGGTTGTCCCCTGAAAAAATACGTAGAAGTCCACTCTACACACATATCTGCACTAAAGGCCTGACGAGAGCGTTGGCCTGTGGAACGTTGGCCTGTGGAGCGTTGGCCTGTGCTGTTGGTCAAGCTTTGCCCAGCAGCTGTGGTGTAGCGTTTATGGATTTGTCCGAAAGCAAAGATGTTTCCTTGAGGAATTGGAACTGAAAGTGGAACTGTGCAGATGAACGTTTTTATCTGCTTGTGTCTGGCTGCGTCCCTCTTCCCTTCACTCTGCCTCTCTCGCTGCATCTGTTTGCGGAATGTTGTATTGCGTGCGTGCGTGCGTGCGTGCATGTGTGTGTGTGTGTGTGTGTGTGTGTGTGTGTGTGTATGTGTGTGTGTGTGTGCGTGCGTGCGTGCGTGTGTGCCTGTGTGTTTGAGTGAATGTGTGTGTGTGTGAAGGAGAGATTCGGATTCGGAATAGTTTAATGTACTTTGGCCGTAGACCCGTATACGTATCATACACATCTCTCGCTGTCTCATCATCATCCTTTCCCCCCTAGTCCCCCCCCCCCCGCCCCCCATCCTCACGTCCCCCCCTTTCTCTCTCATCCCATACACAACACACTATGTACATATAATAATGCACGCGCACTAGGCTCGTTACTAACAAACCCGGTACAACAATGTCCAACTGAAATATCAGCAAACAATATTAACAATTTCAGGTTGGCAAAATATGGACATTTTTCGTATGCACTTTCAAATCACTCTGAGCCAATAATCAGCTTACGTATATTTTCATACTATTATCCTATATCGAATTTCTCTCGCTACCTCCTCTCCCCCTCTCCCCCCCTCTCTCCTTACCTCTCTGACACAGTCTGTTTCTCTCTGAGAGAGAGAGAGTATGCGTGACGCGTGCGCCCGCATTTGTGTGTGTGTGAAGGTGTGTGTGCGTACATGTGCGTGTGTGTGTGTGCGCGCGCGCGCGTGCATGTGTCTGTTGCACAATATTCTAGTATCTTGCTTTGGAATATTGATAAAACTTTCATTATTTTGATTGTTAGAAAAAAAATGGGGGTGGGGGAGGGGTGCGGATGGAGGTTGCTACAAAGGGCGTGAAAGAAATGGTATTTGTTCGATGAAGGTATGAAAAAGTTGCGAACTGAAGAACTTGACTTCCTGATTCAAAGAAGATTGTAATCGGCTAAAAGGATTAATGAACAGCAAACTGTCAAAACAAATTAGCTGTGTGTGTGTGTGTGTGTGTGTGTAGGCGCGCGCGTGCGCGTGAATAGAACTGTACACGTAACTCACACGTACGAGTACAACGGAACAAATACAAGAGCGCAAACGCATGTGTGCGTGTCATCGCCAGTCCGTCTTGACAGGAATCGTGTCATCCATTTCGACCATGGGCATTGTAAGCACAAGACGGTTCGTTAGAAATCCCGGTATGGCACACTGTTTGCAACAAAAATGCTATTTCAAACTTTAATCACGAAAAGTGCAATAATTTTCAACAACAACAACAACCACAAAAAGAAAAAAAAAGTAGAAAATTACACGTGTGTTAGTTGAAATTTTAATGAAATTATTAAAAATCTGGCTTGTTTCAAAGGAAAAACGCTAATGAACGATATTGTTAATCACAAAAAGCAGTCTATATATTTGTTACTGTTAACGCTTTTTCTGAAGAAAAGAGTGTTTTGACCCCTCCCCCCCCCCCCTCCTCACCCCCTCCCTTTTTTCCCGTCCATAGTAACAGCTACAGTATCTCTGTCCTGTTGCATGTGTTTCTAAGTTTTGTCTTATTTTCAGAGGCAACTTGCCTGTGAAAGTCAGGACTGAAAGCGATTTGATTTGTCTCAACACAAGATTCAGCGCTGTATAAATACAGTTCATCATGATCATGATCTTCTTCTTTTCCTTCTTCTTCTTCTTCTAAATTTGGCACTTTTGCAACCCGTAAACCACCATACCCCAGTGGTGTTACAATCACGTGGTCGTATCAGTTGATTAAGTGCCTGATCATTAATGAAGAGCAAATAACTCGGCTCACAACTATTGACGATCTGGACCTGACTGCAGCAGTCGTCGTTCTCTCTGGATTTACACTGCCCCTTTGTTCAGTACACACTCACGGTGTTCTGTTACACACACACACACACACACACACACACACACACACACACACACACACTGCCCTTTGTTCAGTACACACTCACGGTGTTCTGTTGCACACACACACACACACACACACACACACACTGCCCTTTGTTCAGTACACACTCACGGTGTTCTGTTGCAGACACACACACACACACACACACACACACACACACACACACACACACACACACACACACACACACGCACAGACACACACACACACACACACACACAAATCGAATGTGTCTCGTATTTCCAGGAAGATATGAACATTCAGTCATCAATTCCGTGTACTGAAAAATCGGATACTCTCTCTCTCTGTGTCTCCGTCTCTCTGTCTCTCTCTCCTTCTCTCTCTGTGTGAGTGCGCGTGTGTGTGAGTTCAGTACAGCAGTCTCTAAAGGCTGCAGACCTGTTTGCTATCCTCCTCCTTATGGGCTGCAAGATCAAAAGCGAACTGCAGGCGGCCATGGGGATTTTATTTTTCTGAACATTTTTGAAAACGAGAAATGACATCGGTGTCAGTATCTGCGTTGTAGACACGGGGAATGAAAACTTGAACTGACAGAGAAGTTGTACAACTCTGTGGACTTTGTGAAAAGTTTTACACGTGAACTGAGATTTCGGAACGTAGCACAGACAGGTCCAGGTTAGTTTCAGACCCTACACTTTGGATGTCACGTGGACACGTCATTCGGCATCTGTATGCAGACTTGATGACCACCACCACCACCACCAACCACCACCATCATCATCAGTAACACAGTCATCAATGTCAGCAGTAGCAGCAACAACAGCAACAGCATTGTCGCAATCACATTCATTGTCGAAGGACTGTAGGTCTGTTGGGTCTGTGTAGTACTGCTCTCTCTCTCTTTCTCTATATTAATTTTTTACTGTGTACTTCGTAGCTGAGTGTATATTGCTGGATAAAGTAGAATATTTGTGGCGTGTTTTTCTTTTCTTTTTTCTCTCCCCAAAAATGTTTTTTTCTGACATCCTTTCATGAGGGGCAATGCAATGGCCTACACATGAATAAATCATTCATGCATGCATTCATTCATTCGTTCTCTCTCTCTCTCTCTCTCTCTCTCTCTCTCTCTCTCTTAATTGTCCGATTTTTTTCTGTTTTTATATACAAAGCATCTTTCCAATTCAGAGAAATGGTAACTCCGTGACAGCATTTTATAGTTCTACATACTGAACCGTAACACTGCTTTATGTTTGTGTAATTGAATATTTGGACGTTAACATGCATTGCCATGTGATGGTTATCTATTCAAAAAAAAGAGTAATGTTCACATACTCCTTCATAAGGGGCCTTGGCCAATACATGAATTAACCGTCTTGAATATGGAACCTCTCTCTCTCTCATCTCTATCTCCGTTGTCCCTCGCCCCTCCCTGTCTTTGCGTGATGGAGTAGGAGAGAGAGAGAGAGAGAGAGAGACTGAGACAGACAGACAGAGTTCAGTTCAGCGAGCCGAGAGAGAGAGGAATAGAAAAAGCATCTTTTTACAGAGAAGAAACATGATGGTTGAACAGTAGACAGTGAAAGACAAACGTGACTATGAATGCTTAAGTTACAGTCTGGACGTGGGCGTTAAGAGGATTTCTCCACCACACTCTGTCAGGAAGATGCTGAACTGTATCGTGAAAAAAGACTTCACGGTGCTCGAAAATGTCGCCGTTATCTTTTACGTCTGATTAATTGTCAGTGGAAGTTTTTATTCTGATGAACAGTGGATGCAAGACCTTGTGCTTTATTCACCCTTGTCTGTAATGGCATCTGGAAAAAAATGTCCTTCGTTCTGGCACATTGATGCATTCGTTTATACAGTTTGAATGGAACGCTCTGAATGGAAGAAAGTACGACAGCATTTGCTCTGCTTTGTGGACAATAAAAGTATTTTCCACTGAAGGCTGGCAGTCTGCTGTCAGGCAGAATATATAGTGCACAAAGCTGTACCTGCTCTCTCTGTCTCTGTGTCTGTCTGTCTGTCTGTCTGTCTGTCTCTGTCTCTCTCTCTCTCTCACGCAATACTTTTGTGTTCGTATGTTGTTTGTATGTTAACAATAGTCACACATGTTCGTATGTTGTTTGTATGTTAACAATATTCATAACACTATAGGTAAGGTAGAAAATCATCTTTCGTTTTGTTTAAACCCTTCGAATGGGGCGATGGCTTTATATCGAATAAATCATTCGTTCTCTTTGTCTGTCTGTCTGTCTGTCTCTCCCTCTGTCTGTCTGTCTGTCTTTTCCAACTCAACTCGGTCAATCCGTGTTGGTGCTGAAGGCATTGTGTCGTATTTGCAGAGAATTAACAAGAATGTTGTGACAAACATAACAGCCATTTGTTGTTACGTATAGTTCCACATAGTAGCCATTTGTTGTCACGTTTAGTTCCACATAATAGCCATTTGTTGTCACGTACAGTTCCACATAATAGCCATTTGTTGTCACGTACAGTTCCACATAATAGCCATTTGTTGTCACGTTTAGTTCCACATAATAGCCATTTGTTGTCACGTTTAGTTCCACATAATAGCCATTTGTTGTCACGTTTAGTTCCACATAGTAGCCATTTGTTGTCACGTTTAGTTCCACATAATAGCCATTTGTTGTCACGTTTAGTTCCACATAGTAGCCATTTGTTGTTACGTATAGTTCCACATAGTAGCCATTTGTTGTCACGTATAGTTCCACATAATAGCCATTTGTTGTCACGTTTAGTTCCACATAATAGCCATTTGTTGTCACGTTTAGTTCTACATAATAGCCATTTGTTGTCACGTTTAGTTCTACATAATAGCCATTTGTTGTCACGTCTAGTTCCCCATAGTAGTAGCCATTTGTTGTCACGTCTAGTTCCACATAGTAGCCATTTGTTGTCACGTCTAGTTCCACATAATAGCAATTTGTTGTTACGTATAGTTCCACATAATAGCCATTTGTTGTCACGTCTAGTTCCACATAATAGCAATTTGTTGTTACGTATAGTTCCACATAATAGCCATTTGTTGTCACGTTTAGTTCCACATAATAGCCATTTGTTGTCACGTCTAGTTCCACATAATAGCAATTTGTTGTTACGTATAGTTCCACATAATAGCCATTTGTTGTCACGTTTAGTTCCACATAATAGCAATTTGTTGTTACGTATAGTTCCACATAGTAGCCATTTGTTGTCACGTTTAGTTCTACATAATAGCAATTTGTTGTCACGTATAGTTCCCCATAGTAGCCATTTGTTGTCACGTTTAGTTCTACATAATAGCAATTTGTTGTCACGTATAGTTCCACATAGTATCCATTTGTTTTCACGTTTAGTTCCACATAATAGCCATTTGTTGTTACGTATAGTTCCACATAGTAGCCATTTTTTGTTACGTTTAGTTCCACATAATAGCCATTTTGTTGTCAGCAGTTTCAGTTTCAGTTTCAAGGAGACGCCCTGGAGTGCGGGCTGATCCATGTAAATCATCTGTTTAAAAAGAAAGGAGTGGGTGCGCTACTGTTGAACCCAAACGCGCTGATGAGGGCCTTGAGAACTTTACCAAAGGTACAATA
>JAAQRG010312996.1:0-16480 GCA_011634625.1 Babylonia areolata | reverse complement strand
TAAAAGAAGGGAGGAAAATTGTGCGGAAACCGTGGACATCGAAACACACGTCTTCAAGCACGTGTTTGTGTCGCAGGCGCAGGCGCGCGCGCACACACGTGTACACACACACACACACACACACACACTCACGCACGAAACACAAACACAAGTAAAAACTCATCTGATGCACCTGAATTCTGCTTCCGTGCCACTGCTACTGTTTGTTTTCCATGCTGTGACCTCTCTCTCTCTCTCTCTCTGTGATAAATCTACTGTGGGATAGCTATGATATCTCTCTCTCTCTCTCTTTCTCTCTCTCTCTCTCTCTTCCACCCCCCACCCCTCTTGTGGACACACTCTCTCCTCTCTCTCCCTCAACCTCTTTTCTTTCCCTCTCTACTCCACATCCCCACCTCTCTCTCTCTCTCTAACATACAGGAATGCAAAGCATGTGCAGTTGTGACGGCTAAATATTTCCAACCTCTTTAATTTTTTTTTTCTGGCAGATAGCAATCACAAAGTCGCTGCCAATTAAAGCTCTGCGTCTATCTTTCTAACCAAACACACGTGGAATGTAAAAAGACAGATCTGGATAGAATAAACAAAAAGCGATAATTCTGACGGGAAGAAAGCAAGGAAAGGAGTAGGAGGGGCATGGAGAGGTGGAGGAGGGAGAGGAGGAGGAGGAGGAGGAGGAAAAGAAGAAGATGATGATCATGATCATGATGATGATGATGATGACGACGACGATGAAGAAACAGAAGCAGAAGAAGAAGGAGGAGAATGAAAGGGAGAAGAAGAAGTAGGAGATGATGATGATGATGATGATGATTAATTGATTGAATCTTTAATGGGTAAAGAATTAGGCACAGGAAAGGCCTTTTTACAATTCTTCCCATATAACGACACAAAACATAAAAAAATAAAATAAAGAACGACACAAAACATAAAAATAAAGAAATAAACTGAAATAAAATAAAAATAATAAGAACGACGAATCAGAATAGGAACTTTAATCGTCTATTAAAAGTAACAAAGCAATGAAAACTTGAACAATTGGTACATTACATGTACATACATACGTACTTACACACACACACACACACACACACACACACACACACACAATTATAAAACAAGCTAACAAAGACATACGTACACATTCACGCCCACACACTCAAACACACACAAACACACACACGCACTTACTGTTCACACATACACATACATTCAGTTTTTCATTCATCATGGCATGGCAGCTAGTGGACTGAGTACAAGCAAGCATTTGCAAATGACCGCGAGTAGGTTAATCAAATGTATCGAATAGATGAAGAAGAAGAAGAAAAGAAAGAAGAAGAAGAAGCAGAACAATAAGCTGAAGAGGAAGAAGGAGAAGAGGAAAGAGAAGAAGAAGAAGAAGAGGATGATGATGCTGATGATGACGATGACGATGAAGAAACAGAAGCAGAAGAAGAAGGAAGAGGAAAGGGAGAAGAAGAAGGAGATGATGGTGATGATGATGATGAAGATGAAGAAGAAGAAGAAGAAGAAGAAGAAGCAGAATCAGAAGCTGAAGAGGAAGGAGGAGGAGGAGAAGAAGAAGAAGAAGAAGAAGAAGATGATGATGATGATGATAATGATGATGATAATGATAATGAAGAAGCAGAACCAGAAGAAGAAGAAGAAACAAACACAGCAGACGAAGAAAAAAGAACAGAACCAAATGAAACTGAACCCAGCCAACAATCTTCACAACACATCCCCAACAGCCACAAATTTTAAAAGGGACAGAAAAATGAAGCTAACTGCATCTTGAACCCGACTTGGCGTGCAGGCATAAAACGCGACGAACGGGGTTATTAAAACCAGCTCTGCATCCATTTCCCTCGAGAAGTGTACAACATTCTGGAGTGGGTGGTACGGTAGATGGGGGCAGGGCATAAGGGGCATTCAAGTGATGAAAAGGGTGATAGTGAAAGTCCTAAAAAAAACACACACACACACACACACAAATCCACCAGAATGGAAACTAAAAAGAACACGAGAGGGACTGCGTGTGTGTGTGTGTGTGTGTGTGTGTGTGTGTGTGTGAGTGTGTGTGTGTGTGTGTGTGTGTGTGTGTGGATGTGTGTGTGTGTGTTCGTGCTTGCGCGAGAATGAGTGCGTGTGTGTGTGTGGATGTGTGTGTGTTCGTGCTTGCGCGACAATGAGTGCGTGCGTGCGTGCGTGCGTGCGTGCGTGCGTGCGTGCGTGCGTGCGTGTGTGTGTGTGTGTGTGTGTGTGTGTGTGTGTGTGTGTTGAAAGTCCTAAAAAAAACACACACAAAACTCCACCAGAATGGAAACAAAAAAGAACATGATAGGGACTGGATAAACGTGAATTAATCTTGGGGATAAGGACGAGAAAGAGAGACAGAGAGAGAGGCAGAAACAGAGAGACAAAGAGAGAGAAATAGGACAGAGCGACACAAACTGGAGAGAGACAGGGGGGGGGGGGGACAAAGAGAGAGACAGAGAGAAACAGACAGCGATGGAGATTCACAGAACGAATGAGAGAGACAGAGACAGACAGATACAGCGACAGAAAGACAAATAGAGACAGCGAGCTGGCGCCGCCGTGGCTGTACCGACACATCTTGTCTAATCTCTTAGTTCTGTAGCAGGTTGCAAGGCAACTGAAGGAAAAACCAGCCAAAATATAGCAGCTCTTAAAACAGAACAACACAGATAAGTAAATAGATGACAAGCCCCGTAACCATCCCCAGACAACAACAACCCCTGTTTCAAAGCACTGAAAAGAACACACAAAAACACAACACAAATAAACTGGGAAAAAAAAAGAACAAAATACAAAGAGAGAACGTAATAGGAGGAGGAGGAGGAGGAAGAGAAAGAGGAGGAGACGAAGAAGAAGAAGAAGAGCAAGGACAACACGTAGAAAAAGGAACACAATGAAGAAGAACAAACAATAAGAAGAAGAAACCAAATGAAAAATATACATTATATCTCTCTCGGCAACCAACAAAAGAAATTTGTAATTTGTGTGCGTCAAGTTTTACATCCACACCTTCCAAACCATGCAGCGGCACACGTCATACGATGAATCGCCACTTTCCGGAGAATTTCCAACGTCTCGCCACAAAAGTGGCTTCCTCAACGATTTTGCAGACACTCCCACCGCGCTTGAAGAACGACCAAGGAGTTTTGTGCAACGTGGCTTTCCAAGCACAGCTGGGGATCTTGCATCTTAGTGAATCCTTGTACAGGCACTTTTGTGACGAAACGTTTGAACACAAACAAATCACTGATTTCGTTGATACTTGTGTGCTTTTACCTTGACTCTCTCTCTCTCTCTCTCTCTCTCTCTATATATATATATATATATATATATATAGATAGAGAGAGAGAGAGAGAGAGATAATTATATCTATACATCTGTACACATATATATGTGTGTGTTTGTGTGTGTGTATGTATGTATGCAAAGTCAGAAATGCTATTTCATATATATACATACATACATACATACATATCACCAAACTACGATTGGAAGCTCTAGATCACTTGCCATGCGGGATGACAGGTCAATGTCAATGCTGAGGATATCTGAGGAGTCCACAGAGGAAGAAACCGCAGTCATGT
This sequence comes from Babylonia areolata, assembly GCA_011634625.1. Lineage (NCBI taxonomy): Eukaryota > Metazoa > Mollusca > Gastropoda > Neogastropoda > Buccinidae > Babylonia > Babylonia areolata. The sequence continues at coordinate 12,857 of JAAQRG010312996.1, read as the reverse complement.
CAGGCAGTACAACTGCATCTCTCCCTCAGAGAATTCAAATGGGCCCCAGTATCTTTGAGGGGCTACTGTTTCACATCTCCCTCTGTAGTCTTTACAGAGTTATTTTGAAATAACGGAGGGACTTTTTCTCTGTTATCTGCATTTGTCTTCCTCCACTATCATGTTGTACTATTATATATATATATATATATATATATATATATATGTGTGTGTGTGTGTGTGTGTGTGTGTGTGTGTGTGTTACTCTTTCTTTACTCTCTCTCTCTCTCTCTCTCTCTCTTCACACACACATACAGACACACAGGACTGAGCACAAAAACATGCAGAGCAACCCCTTCTCTATGGTTCGTTTCCTCACACACACACACACACACACACACACACACACACACACACACACACACACACACAGGGGGGTGGGGCGGTATCGTGCCAGCTCTACCCCTCTGTTCTCCAGTGCACTCCGTGTTTTGACGTTCTGCAATGAACGTCATGTGGAGTAAACCTTACACCAGCAACCACAACGATTCACACCAGCGAATAGATTTCCAGGCTGTTCTAATGTATTGTTCTTGGCTGGATAAGCCGCAATTCCATACCTCTCTCTCTTACTGGTCTGTGTGGGGGTGGGGGTGGGGGGTGGGATGCGGGGTGTATGTGTGTGTGTTTGATAGAAGGAGAGACAGAGAGAGAAGAGAAGAGAGAGAGAGAAAGAGAGAGAGAGCATGTGTGTGTGTGTGTGTGTGTGTGTGTAAGCATATACACGCATGCGTGCGTGCGTATATGTATTCGTGTGGATCTCTGAGTGTGTGTGTGTGTGCGTGTGTGTGCGTGTGTGTGTGTGTGTGTGTGTGTGTGCGTGCGTGCGTGCGTGCGTGCGTGCGTGCGTGCGTGCGTGTGTGTGTGTGTGTGTTTGTGCGTGTGTGTTCGTGCTTGCGCGAGAATGAGTACGTGTGTGTGTGTGGATGTGTGTGTGTGTGTATATGTGTGTGTGTGTGTGTGTGTGTATGTGTATGTGTGTGTGTGTGTGTTAATGCGTTATGTGTTATGCGTGTCCCCCATCTCAGTTTTCTCTCCCCACTGTTTGTTTACCGAACAACCTTTCTGGTTGTCTGTCTTCACGTTTCGCTTCCACTCCCATCCGTCATGAACAGAGAGGAGAGTTGCAGCAGGCAGCTTTCAATTCCCTCTGTGTGCTTGGGTTTTTTTGGGGGTTTTTTTCTTTTTTTTCTCTCTCTCCTCTGCACTCATTCCTTCCCTACTTCCATCACTCCTTCCTTCCTTTCATCATTCTTTCTTTATCTTTCAATTTCATTCCATTTCATTCTTACGGTCCTTCCGTTTCATTCCTCTCCCTTCCTTCTTTCATTCTCTTCCCCCTATCTTCTCTCCTTCCCTCCTTTCCTCCCCTTCCCCCTTCCTTCTTCCCTACCTCTCTTCCTTCTTCCCTCCCTCCCTTCCTTCCCTCTTCCTTCTTTCATTCTCTTCCCCCTATCTTCTCTCCTTCCCTCCCCTTCCCCCTTCCTTCTTCCCTCCCTCCCTTCTGTCATTCTCTTCCGTCCCCCCTTCCTTCCTTTCCTCCTTGTCTTCCTTCCTCCCCTTTCACCCTTCCTTCCGTTCCCCATTTCCTCCCTCCCTCCCTCCCTGCCTTCCTTCCTTTCCTTCCCCCTTCCTTCCTCCCCCCTTCCTTCTTTCCTTCCCTCACTTCCTTCCCCTTCCCTCTTCCTTCCTTTCCTCCATCCCTTCCCTCTTCCTTCCTCCATACCCTTCTTTCTTTCCTCCATCCCCCTTCCTTCCTTCCCTCTTCCTTCCTTCCTTTCTTCCCCCTTCCTTCCCCACCTCCCCCTTCATCCTTCCTTTCCCCCCTTCCCTTCCCAACTACAACAATTTCTTTTCTTTGAAACACAAAAAGAGGATTTTGTTGTTGTATTAGTTGTTGTTGTTACCCATCTTGTCTCCATCAAAAAATCAGATTTGGTGTGGAGTCTCTCTTTGCCTTGAGAAGGAAGATAGAAGGGTGATTGGGAGAAATGAGAGACACACAATGGATGGGGGAGAGAGAGGGGTGAGAGAAAGAAGCAGAGGAGAGACAAAGGAGAAGAGAGAGACGAGCAATGAGAAAAGGAGTAGGAAATGAGAGACAGTGGGAAAGAGGAGGGAAGAAGGAGAGAAACAAAATAAGATGGAGGGCGGAGACAGAGAGAGAGAGAGAAGGAGGTGAGGAAAGAGAAACACACAGAGAGGACAGAGAGACAGTGAATGAGAGACAGAGATAAAAGAAGGGAGAGAGAGAAGGGGGGGATAGGGGGGGCGAGATCAGCTTAATCTGTTTGAGAGGCTTTACAAAAAGAGAAAGCGAGACACGTGACTTACCTTTGATCCCGAATATCCACCGAAGTCGGGTACAGCACATGCAACAGAAAAAAGAATTTCATGAACAATCCGAGAGATAGAGAGACAAACAGACAGACAGACAGGCAGTGACAGAGACAGAGAAGGAGAGAGAGAGAGACAGATAAGGAGAGAGAGAGAGAGACAGACAGGGACAGAGAGAGAAATAGAGAGCTCAAGAACTCGAATGTTTTAATGCACATCGGTCTTGGGCCACAGTACAAAGGGGGTGCAGGAAACAAAACGTGGGAGAGTGTCCTTGACAGCATGATGGGAAGAGACAAACGGTGAGACAGAGACAGAGAAAGACGTAGAGAGAGAGACAGAGAGAGAGTCAGACAGACAGACAGACAACAGAGGCAGAGACACAGACAAAGTCAGGGACACACACAGACAGAAAAGCCAGAAACAGAGGGAAGCGTTCGGTTCAAGACCTTGACCACAGCGTCTCGACCTGGGACCATCGCCGGTGAGCCTTACACTAATAGCCCCCACCCGGCACACACACCAAGGACCTAATGCACACTATTCACATCCCTTTGCCCTCCTCTTCCTCCTCCACATCCCCACAACACCTCCATCCCTTACCTCCACACACACACACACACACACACTCTCTCTCTCTCACTCACGCACACACACACACACACACACACACACACACACACACACACACACACACACACGCACGCACGCATTTCCTCTGCATCTCGTTAGCTTTCAGTTCATCATCTGAGCACCCAGACCAGTCAGCACCAATTCACTTAATGGTCGTGTGAGTTTTAGTCTCAAGGGAGCTCAGTCCTAATGTGTCTAATTATGCCCCCTTATCCTCTGGCCGGCCATCTTGGCTGGAAGGGGCAGGGACGGAAGGGGTAAGGGAAGTGGTGGGGGGCCGGGGGGGGGGGGGGGGAGGGAGACATTATTGTTACCAAGATGACCTGCGGGAGTTATCATTATTCAAGGTCTCTTTTGCTCCACTTCATGGATCAGGAAAACAAGAAGGAAAAAAAAAGTAATTAAAAAAATAAAGAAAAAAATAAATAAATGGGCAACATTCCTTGTAATCAAATGGTTATGCATTAGCTTGTGCGTGTTTCAAATTTTCCCTCTTTTTTCTGTTTTTTTTCCCCTTTTATCTTGGGATAGTTTTGTTGAATTATCTTGTCCAGCATGCGAGGAGCAGAGTGTCTACAGATGTTTAATGAATACGGATGCTAATTACGCCGTTGTGTGTGTGTGTCTGCGCGCGTGCGTGTGTATGTGTGTGTGTGCGCGCGTGCGTGTGTGTGTGTGTGTGTGTGTGTGTGTGCGCGCGCGCACGCGCAAAATCTTTGAAAATATCCCCCACGCTCCCAGCCTCCAATCCAACCTCTCTCTCTCTGTCTCTGTCTGTTTGTCTGTCTGTCTCTGTTTCTCTCTCTGTCTGTCTGTCTATCTGTCTGTCTGTCTGTCTCTCTCTCTCAAACTCCCTCCATTTTATGTTCGATACAGAATATCCACATTCGCACTGGTGTAACTTGTCATTAGTCTTACAGACCGATTACATAATTATATTCTAACTCCCAACATGAAAAGATACGTCTTTCATGAGCCATATTTCCTCCCACAAAATATCTAGGCACTGCAGACGTCTCGAATTATTATTTCCCACTTCCACATTAACGAACAAGACGATTCGAGATGTTAATCTCTCCAAAACTACCTCATATTTCATTCTGTTCACACTTATTTACCTTGCCAGATGGGAAACCTGATTCCCTTGAGTTCTGTAACATAGTGTTATGTTGCTGCAGACTGCGATAAATTTGTTCAGGTATTGTGAGCTGCCCCCGGGGACACGGAGTCCTAGAATGACAATGGGAAATGAAGCGTCACACTACACTCTTCTCGTTCTTCTCAACTCTGTCATCTGAGATGATGACTCCTCTCTCTCTCTCTCTCTCTCTCTCTCTCTCTCTCTCTCTCTCTCTTTATTTCTCTGTCTCTGTGCCCACCTCTCCCCCTCTCCGCCACCACCCACCCCCTCCCCCTCTCCCCAACCTCTCTCTCTTTCCCAGTTAAAGGTAATTATACCCAGTCATTGGTAGCATGAGCCGAGCTAGCCTCGGCATCTAGTCTGGCATAAGTTTCACCCAATCATAAATATGCTAATCCAGACCGAAGCAGAGGCGGAGGTGAGACGTGTAGTATGCAAATGATGAACCTGAAGGTTCACTGCTCTCGCGAACAACCCCTCGGATCATTCTCTCCCCAACCCCTGACTTCGTTTGAACTCACTGGACTCAATTCAACCACGGGGTGACGCATGGTGACAATCTACATACGGGTCCTGTTCTTTACGACGGAACTATCTGAGACTGCTCCCCGCGCGCGCGCATTCCCATTGGTCAGCGGTGCTAATGAACGCTTTGTAGTTATGACCGTCTGACGATACTAGCCGTTTGGGAATAAGAGCGTGCATCAAACCGAGAAGATGCATTGCCCGAACGTGGTCGTTCGACAAGGCGTCTTTGGTTCGGTTGGCGGTAATAAGTCGTATCGTTCGTTCTTTTACCTCTCTGCCCCCTCGGCCCCCACCCCACCCCTACTCTTTTTTTTTTCCAATGCCCGGGGGTTGGGGGTGGGTGTCCGAAGTGGAGTCTGAGGCCTTCTACCTCGGTTCTCGCTATCGCCCTGCGCTGACAGACGAGGCTGGTAAAGCTCGGTTGATATGAAGGGAACTCATGAATGGACAATAGGTGTGTGACGGGGGAGGGGTGGGCGTGGGGGAGCGTTAGGGAAGGGTGGGGTTGGGGGGTCAAGGGAAAGACGTCTGATTGCTCTCTCTCTCTCTCTCTCTCTCTCTGTCAGCACCATGTTTAGTACTCCCCCTCTCTCTCTCTCTCTCGTTACCTCCCGTCCCTCCAGCCCCCCCTCTCTCTCTCTCTCTCTCTCTCTCTGGTAGACGTAGCCTTGTTGATGGCGGAGAACTCATGAATGGTGAATGGGGAAATGATGGGAAGACGTCTGATCTCCCTTCCCTGTCTCTCTCCCTCTGTGTGTGTGTCTGTCTCTCTCTCTATCTCTGTGTGTGTGTGTGTGTGTGTGTGTGTGTGTGTCCCATTCATAATTTTGGTTCACGAAACAAAATTCAGGCATGATACATATGATGGTGTGTGTATATATATATATATATATATATATATATATATATATATAGAGAGAGAGAGAGAGAGAGAGAGAGAGAGAGAGAGAGAGAGAGAGATATGCATATACATATAAACAAGCAAAGGAAAGAATCTCTCTCATTTTGATTCTCTCTATTTCTCTGTCTCTCTGTCCCATTTCTGTAGATTCCTGTGGGAAGTTTGTTTTCAAAAACGTAATAGACAATGTGTTTATTTGGGTGGCCAGTCACCAACTGCTGCTATCATCTTTCGTTTTCATTTTAGTGCAGTTCTGATTTCAATCATTTCGTTGGTTGTTAATGGTTTGTTGTTTTATTTTTTATTTTTTTTTTTTTTTATCTATTATTTATTCACCTTTTTTTTTCTCAAGGCCTGAATAAGCGCGTTGGGTTACGCTGCTGGTCAGGCATCTGCTTGGCAGATGTGGTGTAGCGTAGCGTATATGGATTTGTCCGAACGCAGTGACGCCTCCTTGAGCTACTGAAACTGAAAAAACTGAAAACTGAATCTGTATGAACAATTAACAAATGTATTATGAGGAGGAAGATGGCAGAATGGTTAACTCACTCAGTACGGCCAGTCCTCTCTTCTCCTCTACACAGACCCCTCGGATGTCCAGTGGGTGTCTGAATGACCCAACCTTTAGCTCCCGTCGTCAGAATTGCGGTATTCTTTGTCAACATTCACCTCTTCAGTGTAAGAGCCTTCCGCTTGTAATATTTTGATGATGGTAATTGGGGTGAAACGCTGTTAACGTCGTCTCTTTCGCCGTTCGTATGGAGAGAGTTAACACGCTTATTTGCCAGTACAGTGCCCGTGAAGGCCCGGTCTCGCCCTGTCTCCCAAGTCTGACCGTGACATCAAACTCCCGATGTCTAGTCATTCGGATGAGACGATAAACCTATGTTCCTGTGTCTTTTCACCGTTAGCCGCGCGAAATTTGGCCAAGCAGAGCAAACCAATAGGCCTAGTTTGCATCAGTTTGACATGGTAAGTATATTTAACACCAAACATGGAGTATAATACAAACTCCTCCTTTCCTGTGTGCAGCACGCACTTGGCCCACTGAAAAACAAGAGAGGCAAGGCCTTCAAGACTCACTTGTGATACACTTTAAAAAAAAAAAAATCTAATCGTTAAAATATGTTCTGTATTTGTCATTATAAAGCTTCGGGTTAAAAGAGAAAAAAAAAGTCCTAACGGCAGATTCGAACCCCGCGTGTTCGGATGAGAAGAAACGGTCTTATCCATTACACTATCGTGGCTCCTTAAGAAACTGACGTTAAAAAATATAATATATAAGCATGCTTTTTTAAAGGGCGATAAATCGATTGCGGTATTCGCAGTGACAACACTGTTTAAATCGTATTATTCTGGTGTATCTTCGGCATTCAAAAAATATTTAAGGGCAATTAAAAATTCTTTTTAAGTTCGCGGTAAAGGAGACGTGGCTATCGCCGCAATCACAGTGCAACATTTATCCGTTTTCTCTGGATCTAGATAGATGTACAAGTTTAGTTACACCCGGTTGACACGGTCGATTCAATTTCTCTTTGATGTTTTTATAGTTTTAAAGTTGATAGGAAAATTTGAGTATTTTGTTAAACTAATAATATGTGGAGCCAAGTACAAGTACTTCTAAACGTCGTATGAAGTGAAAAGGACTTCATTTTGAGAAAAGTCAAGACTGGAAATTTTTGCGTTTCATCAAGGATATTAACTCTCATGGTTTATTATATTTAACTGTGAATTCCGACTGATTCTGTGGATATTTTTATGGCAGTTTGGGGCATAATCCAGTAAGTGATGAGGTGTTCACAGATCTTTCTCTGAATAAATATTTAACGGTCTCCTTCTCCAACTTTCCATCACATGTTATCGTATATTGTCGATTGAATATAGGATTGAACAGGGCAGGTCAACAACTTGAAACAAAATGGCATGGTTCGCGTTCGCGAAGAATATGAGCACGCGCTTTGAATATGTATAAATATGTGTACGCAAATGATTTTCACCCATGACCTTCAGGGCTCAGCCAATAGATCTAGAAAGTCCACTTGTCGTACTGATTTTAGTATTTTCCGAAAAAGACCACTTAGGCGATTGAACATAGCAAAAGCCCTGTACACTGAGAGTAAAACACACAAGCTTTTTATGTACTGAGTATAATTTCAAAATGTGTTTAAGATGAGAAAGATCAGTTTAAAACAAATTAAGCCCCCTAGCATTAATTACAGATTACTTTCCCTTTTTTACTATCTGCACCAAAGACACGCAATATAACTTCCATGCTCAGCAAAAAAAGTTCCTGTTTGAACAAAATATAATAAAAATGACTGTTCTTGTGGTTGTGTCAAAATATCAGATCAAAGTGCCAAGTTTAGAGAATACAAAAAATATAAATATAACACTAAATTCAGTTTGCATATAATCTGGCTTCTTTTTAATTTTTTTTGTGCCCATCCCAGGGGTGAAATATTGTTTTAATTAAACAAGATGACTGTAAAGAATTGAATTTTTCCTATTTTTATGCCTAATCTGGTGTCAATTGACAAAGTATTTGCAGAGAAAATGTCAATGTTAAAGTTTACCACGGACACACACACACACACACACACACACACACATATACACACACAGACAACCGAACACGGGGTTAAAACATAGACTCACTTTGTTTACACAAGTGAGTCAAAAAAGAGAATCCAATAGCAACATACGTGTTGTCATCTGGCAAAATTCTGCAGGAGAAATCCATTCTGAAAGGTACCCAAATATAATAAGCACGCACTCAAGGCCTGACAAAGCCTGTTGGGTTGTCAGACGTCTGCCCAGCAGATGTGGTGTAGCTTACGTGGATTTGCCCGAACGCAGTGACGCCTCCGTGAGAAACTGAAAATAAAAACTGTCTCTCCCTCGCTACCCGACTTCTTGTCTCTCTCCTTCTCCGTGTTTGTCTCTCTCTCTCTCTCTGTTTCTCTATCTTTGACAATGCCTCTGTGTGTGTGTGTGTGTGTGTGTGTGTGTGTGTGTGTGTGTGTGTGTGTGTGTGTGTGTGTGTCTCCCTCCCCGCCTCCCGCCACCCCCTCTCCTGCTCTCCCTTCTTCCCAACTGTGTTTGTCTGTCTCTGCCTCTGTCTCTCTCCCATTCCTCCTCCCGCCTCTCTCTCTTTTCCCCTCCCCCCTCTCTCTCTGTCTTTGTCTCTGTCTCCCTCCCCGCCTCCCGCCACCCCCTCTCCCTTCCTCCCAACTATGTTTCTGTGTCTCTGTCTGTCTCTCTCTCTCCCCTTCCTCCTCCCGTCTCTCTCTTTCTCTCTCTCGCTCATCTCATCTCATCTCTCCTCTGAATGATTAATCTTCACTCTGACTACTGCCCCAGCAGTCCACCGGCACTACAGACCAGGACTGACGAGGACGAGGCGAGGGAGCCAGGCGCCTTAGAGAGGAAAGCTGTTGGGGGAATTGGGGGGGACACCTGCTGTCGTCCACACACATTACACAGTCCTGATGCCCACTGCTCACGGCAGGGTACCATTCGTCAAGTCGACCGTTCTCTTCGCTGTGTCTGTCTGTCTGTCTTTCTAGCGGTCTTTCTGAGTCAGTTTCTCTCTCCGTCTATGTTTCTCTTTGTGCATGTCTGTCTGTCTGTCTCTTTGCCTGTTTGTCTCTATATCTCTGTGTCGGACTCTGTCCATCTCTTTGTCTTTCAGTCTCCGTCGTTATCTGTCTCTCTGTCTGTCTGTCTCTCGTTTTGCCTCTCTTCCTGGCTCTCTATGTCTGTCTGTCTGGCTAGCTGGCTGTCTCAGTCAGACAGACAGAGTCTGTGTTTGTCCGTGTGTGTGTGTGTGTCTCCCTCTCTCTCTCTGTGACCCAGAGAGCTCTGCAGATTGGCTGTGTTGAACACAGTGGGACTCATGTCCTCTGCCGTGCACTGACCATCACGTGGACGTACATTGCACTGGGGTGGAGAGTGTCAATTTCAGTTACAAGGAGGTGTCAAAACGATGGAGCGGACTGATCCATATTCGCTACACCACTTCTGCTGAAAACAAAAAGGGGCAAACACCTGATCTTCGCATGAAGCCAACGTGCTGATCAAACCTTGAGAGCCTACCCTATGTTTGTGTAAAACATTAGCATCTACTGAAGAAGAAAAAAAAAACTGCGCACACTGAAAGCAGCGTGCAAATGTACACACACGCGTGCGCGCGCGTGCGCTCACACACACACACACACACACACACACACACACACCTAGTGAGGCACGGACCTGAGACGGGGTCTTGCAAAAAGAGTCTACCGGAGAGACAACGTTTTGGTTTTTGAGACACAAAAGACAGCACGAGCTTTGAGTTTCAGCGTCAAGGAGGCTTCAATGCTACATCTTATAACCAAACATACAACAACAAACAAGAAAAGAAAAAAAAAAAGGAAAAATATAACGGGGGGATTCCTGATTTACGCATTACCCTAACAATCTGGTCAGGCCTTCACAGCCAGGAGAAAGCATTATCAGTCACAACTATATATATACTTACATCTGTATTTGCCTTTCTTTATCTTTGTCAGAGGGATTAACGAGCCGGGTGAGTATCGACGTGGGAGAGTATCGACACGGGGGAGTATCGACACGGGAGAGTATCGTCACGGGAGAGTATCGTCACGGGAGAGTATCGACACGGAGGAGTATCGACACTGGGGGAGTATCAACACGGGAGAGTATCGACACGAGGGGAGTATCGACGTGGGAGAGTATCGACACGGGAGAGTATCGAGACGGGGGAGTATCGACGCGGGAGAGTATCGACACGGGGGAGTATCGACACGGGGGAGTATCGAGACGGGGGAGTATCGACGTGGGAGAGTATCGACACGGGGGAGTATCGAGACGGGGGAGTATCGACACGGGGGAGTATCGACACGGAGGAGTATCGACACGGGGGAGTATCGACACGGGGGGAGTATCGACACGGGGGTTGTATCGACACGGGGGGAGTATCGACACGGAGGAGTATCAACACGGGGGGAGTATCGACACGGAGGAGTATCAACACGGGGGGAGTATCGACACGGAGGAGTATCAAAACGGGGGAAGTATCGACACAGGGGAGTATCGACACGGCAGAGTATAGACACGGGGGAGTATCGACACGGGGGGAGTAATAACACGGGAGAGTATCGACACGGGGGAGTATCGACACGGGGGAGTATCGGGGCGGGGTAATATCGACACGGGGGAGTATCGACACGGGGGAGTATCGACGCGGGGGAGTATCGACACGGGAGAGTATCAACGCGGGGGGAGTAATAACACGGGGGAGTATCGACACGGGAGAGTATCGACAAGGGGGAGTATCGACACGGGAGAGTATCGACACGGGGGAGTATCAACAAGGGAGAGTATCGACACAGGGGAGTGTAAGGCTGACCCCTTCCCTTCACAGCCTACCGAAGGCACACATGTATAAAAATGTAAGCAGAACTACAGCACTTCAGCTGAACTTATCAGCAGCAGCATATGTGTCTAACTGGCACAGGTAGAGAGGAGGGTGGTTATTACTTTAGTCTTATTATTACCTGTGTGTTCTTTTCTGTTTGTTTGTTTGTTTCTTGTTGTTTTCTCGGGAAAGATTGGTGGAATTATATTTCATTATTCTGTTTTAGCGAGGTTAGAGACAGATAAGGGAGTGCAGGTAAGGTGAGACAGATATGGGTTGTTTGTTAGTTTTAATATAATAAGCGTGAGGGGGTAAGAGAGAGTGGGGGAGAGAGAGAGGGAGAGGGGAGGAGAGGGAGGGAGGGGAGAGAGAGAGGGGGGTGGGTGGGCTAGGGAGAGAGCGAGAAGGGGTGAAAGAGGAAATATGTGGCGCCACTGTGACATGATATGAGGCGATAAATATTTATTTCGAAGGGAACAGATAGACCCCCACACACACGCCTCTTTGTTTTCTTCTAAATCTTCCATCCACATGCGCAAGTCATTTGGCACCGAGTGTGTGTGTGTGTGTGTGTGTGTGTGTGTGTGTGTGTGTGTTTGTGTTTGTGTGTGTGTGTGTGTGTGTGTGTGTGTGTGTGTGTGTTTTCGTATATCTGTGTGTGTGTGTGTGTGTGTGTGTGTGTGTGTGTGTGTGTGTGTGTTTTCATTATTCTGTTGAGTGTCTTCTGCTGAAAGTTATACCAGACATGTATGTGTGTGTGTGTGTGTGTGTGTGTGTGTGTGCGCGCGCGCGTATGTGTGTGCGTGTATGTATGTATGTATGTATCTGTGTGTCTGTGTGGGAGGGTATGTATGGGACTGTATGTGTTCCAGAAGGAAACAGAAACAGACACACCAGAGAAAGAGAGTCAGTAACAGATAAACAAACCGATAGAGGCAAACAGACAAACAGACAGACTTGTACACACACCAACAGAACCCAAAGACAAACCAACCACACCAACATCACACGCACAAGACACCGCACACACCACCACTACGATCAAGCAAGTCGACGCAAGGGAAAAACAAAAACAGAAGAAACACACACACACACACACACAAATGAACATAACCGAAAAAAACAAAAACAAAAAACAAACCAACAAAACATACAACCGCTTTCAGCACTGCCTCGCCCTGAATCCCCAACAGAACCTGGTCCGCATTAAACTCCCATCGCTCACACTAAGGGCAGCTGTCTACCGCTCTCTCTCTCTCTCTCTCCCTCTGTCCACACACACACACACACACACATACACACACACACACACACACACATACATACGCAACGTTCGCTCACGTACAAACACGCAGGCATGCACACACACGCACACACACATACGCACGCACGAACACACACACACACATAAACGCACACACACATACACACACGAAATACTGAAGAATTCTTCCTTTCCTCTCTCTCTCTCCCTCTCTCGAAAAAAATAAATAGATTTCAGAAGTACAGATACAGGAAGAGGGGGAGGGGATTCACCCTCAACCTCCACCCACCCCTCTCTCATCCCAACCTTCCAGGGCATGTGAAAGAACAGAACGAAGGGCGGGGGTGGGAGGGTGGAGGGGAGGGATGTGAGGGATCAAGGGAGGGGAGAGGTAGAGAGGAGGTGAATGGAGGGAGGGGTAGGAATCGATGGGACATGGGGAACATGCCACGCATGACTTTTTCTTCGGGGAGAAAAGTGATAGGTCCATCATGGCAGTTTCCGTTCATGTCTGGGTGGTCACATCTTCCCCGAGATTGGCGTTTTGACATGCTGTGGCTGAAGCGAACCGACTCGTTTGGAAACAGGGTGTGGG
>JAAQRG010312995.1:0-16442 GCA_011634625.1 Babylonia areolata | reverse complement strand
GACCCGAGAACGCTGGAAAGGTCACGTGTTTTGATATTGTCAGCTTCACAGTTTAGGTTAGTTTCTTTTTAGTTTTGTTGATCCGTATACGTTGTTGTAGCATCAAAATGCAGTTTATGAATTTGAGCAAACAAAAAACTTTTGCAAATGGAGGGATAACATGTTTGAATGTGATAGGATTTTGCGCGCTCCTGTGGTTGGCTGGAGCAGGGGGTGGGTAGCATTACAGGAATGCGAGATTTAGGTGATGTGTCATCCGGTGGCATGGCTTTGTGACCTTTTTGCCTGGCAACGTGCCAGTATCCTTTTGTTGCCTGAGTTTGGCGGGTAACTGAATAATAATGCTTTTCATGCTGTGAATTTTGGGCTGCCTAATTAATTTTTATTATTATTTTTTAATAAATGTTGCTGTTCTTTTTTTTCTCTCCTATTTTTGGCAGGTTAGATAAATATATACAAATGATATTCAACCAGATCATGTTAAGGCTTTACTGTGCAGGTTCTAATTTATGAATTTAAAGTGACTTACATTATAAACTTAATTACAATACATTACCTCCACCCATTACCCCCTACCCCACACCCACACTTTTCTTTCCCACCACCCAGATTTTTTCTTAGTTTGAGAGCACACACACACACACACACACACACACACACACACACACACAACAACAACAACAACAGGAATGAAGACAGAAATGAGGGAGAGACTCATAAAACACAAAACTGCCGCCACCACTACCACCACCACTACAACAACAAAAGAAAAACAAAACAGTCAGCATGGGATTCATGGGCTGGTACTGTGGCTTTCCATACAGTGTTGAGTGACTCACCAAGCACCACCACCCCTTTCCCCTCCCCCCCCCCATGCCATGCACTTCCTCTGCTCCCCCCCCCTCCCCACACATACACCCCAACAATACAGCAGCATTCCTCAGGGGAACAAAGTTCACCTGTTTGAGATGGCAGGTGTGGTGGTCAGCATTCACCTCCACACTGCCAGCTGCTGTGTAATCCATTCACCATGTGAGGGACATGGGAGAGGAGATAACTGAGTCAATAATTGCCCCCAGCTCCATCCTCTCACAGTGAATGCTGGTGGCATGCTCCTGTTTCAGATAAGATGTTAGTTTCTGGCTGCTGTGTGAATTGTACTGCTATCACTCACTTTCATTACAACTACTGAGTTTGGTTAGACTTAGAGGCTGTGTGGCCATGGGTCACAATCTGGAGAGTGTGGCGGGAGGGAGGGGGGCCATGGGGAGGGGGGGGGGTGTCTTTTGATAAGGCACAGCTTGTGAGTGCTATTGTGTGAACCAAGAATTTCAGGGTTTCATCTTTGAAAAATTAGATGAGGTTTTCCTTCAACTTTCACTTTCAGGGTCTTTCCGCTCTTTCACTGATGACAGAAATTTTGTGTTCCCAAAATACTTTAAATAGTGAGTTAGAAACATGTCGGGAGAGCTTTTTAGTTTTAGTTCTTCAGCTATACAAACTTGGAATTAACTGCCTTTTTCAGTTCCATCACAGTTTTTCACACTTATCATTTAAAACAATATTTTATTTCATTTCATTTCAAATAGTCTTAACAAACTATGACACTATTATTATCTCTATTCCATGGATCCATATCTTTTCTCTTCCAAGCATATATTTGTGCACGTGCGTGTGATTGTGTGTGTCTCTGCAATCTCGTGTTTGTGTGTTTGTTTTTGAATGCTCTGTATCAAACTGATTTGTTATTGTGAGATAAATTTATCAATGGATATTACAATTACCAGCCATACAGAATCAGAATGTATAGGCTTGGTCTGTTATCAATGAAGTGTTAATAAATTTCTTTGTTAAGCTATGCTTTGAATTTAGTTTTGGGGAAAAATTATGGAATGACATATGAATGGATAAATTTTATTTTAAAATTATTATTATTATTATTGCAGTAAAATAGGTGATGTGTGTTGTATATATATATTCTGTGAAGTAAGTACTTCCTCAAGTTGGAGAGCACTAGTTGGGTCACGGTAAGTATGTTATTTAAACGTAATTTTAGATAGAAAATTTCCTTTGTAGTCCATTCACTCTGTCTTGTGTGTTTTTATTTTTTTTATTTTTTTTTTTAAACCCCAAACAGAAATTCAAGACATCAACACGAAGATTAAAACCTCTTCAGGAGAGTCAAACCTCCACCCCAACACGTTCTTCAGCCCGCAAGAATGGTCGAGAGGTAGGCATGTACTCGCCCTTCCGCATTGAGACACCGGGCAGAACGACGGGCAAGGTGGCTCGGCGATCCAACATCAGGACAGTGTAAGGGTTTGATTCTTTGGAAGTGCTGTACAGGTTCTAGCCATCTGATGTATTCACTTGAGATGTATAATGTTTGGGCATTGTGATGCACGTGGTTGGTTTTAAGTATCGGGGATTAGTTAAGTAATGTGGTATGGTTTTAATTGTGATATTAGGGTTAAATGTTAGGATAATTATGAGATGTGTACCATTCAGCCTTTGTGATGTGTGATATTTATAATGAATGTTGTATATGATTTTTTTTTGTTTTGTTGTGCGTGTGTGTGAACGTAAACATGATTGGTTGGTTGAATGTCTATGCATGGTAATGACGGTGAATGTTTGACCAGTCCGTGTGCTGTATCTTTTGCATAATCATGGGGAATGTTAAACAAATGTGTGCTGTGTTTGCTGCATAATGATGGTGAATGCTTGACCAGTGTGTGCTGTGTTTTGTGCATAATGATGGTGAATGTTTGACCAGTGTGTGTGCTGTGTTTGCTGCATAATGATGGTGAATGCTTGACCAGTGTGTGTGCTGTGTTTGCTGCATAATGATGGTGAATGTTTGACCAGTGTGTGTGCTGTGTTTTGTGCATAATGACGGTGAAAGTTTGACCAGTGTGTGTGGTGTTTGCTGCATAATGACGGTGAATGTTTGACCAGTGTGTGTGCGGTGTTTTGTGCATATTGATGGTGAATGTTTGACAATTGTGAGTCAGTGCTGTGTTTGCTGCATGATGACGGTGAATGTTAGACCAATGTGTGTGCTGTGTTTTGTACATATTAATGGTGAATGTTTGACTATTGTGAGTGCTGTGTTTGCTGCATAATGACAGTGAATGTTTGACTGTTGTGTCTGCTGTGTTTGCTGCATAATGATGGTGAACGTTTGACCAATGTGTGTGCAGTGTTTTGTGCATAATGACAGTGAATATTTGTGTGCTGTTTTGTGCATGACAGTGAATGTGTTACCAGTGTGTGCGAGTGCTGTGTTGTGTGGAGCTAGGGTGGATAGTCTGGTGACGGTGAATGTTTAACAAATGGACCTGTGTGTTGTATAGAGCCAGTTTGGATAGTCTGGTGACGGTGAATGTTTAACAAATGGACCTGTGTGTTGTATAGAGCCAGTGTGGATAGTCTGGTGACAGTGAATGTTTAACAAATGGACCTGTGTGTTGTATAGAGCCAGTGTGGATAGTCTGGTGACAGTGAATGTTTAATGAATGGACCTGTGTGTTGTGTAGAGCCAGTGTGGATAGTCTGGTGACAGTGAATGTTTAATGAATGGACCTGTGTGTTGTGTAGAGCCAGTGTGGATAGACTGGTGATGGTGAATGTTTAATGAATGGACCTGTGTGACGTGCAGTGCCAGTCTGGAGACACCGACACGCTTGCGACGTGAAGTGGAGGCTCTGACGGCCAACATGCAGGCCCTGTCTGCCCTGACCCCCAACACACTGCACACCAACAGGTCAGTGCATCACTATCCCCTCCTGTTTGTCGCATTAACACATTTCTACTACATCTGATGATTTAAAAAAAAAAAAAAATTCTATTTTTTCCCCCATAATCTGCACCGTTTCAGTGGCATTACTCCCTTGCCACTCATTCCGAGTTTCCCATACACAGCCACACCTGGGTTCGGTCGCCAGGATGCCACACACCAGGAGAGACCCTGTACTGCTGCTGAGTCACTCCAGTGGTGTTCAGTAGTGCCTGTTCTGATTTAACATACTTAGGACAGCACCTACTGATGACAGTAATCTGTAATGGCTAAGTCGCAGAGCCAGACTGAGTGAGTGTCTCCCCCAGAGTGGAGACCACCATCACATCTCTCTGACAACAGTCCCCAATGAATCCACTGACACTGAAGACCATGAAAAGACTCAACCAAAGCATGTAAGTGGAGGGGTATGGAAACTAAGGTAG
Source organism: Babylonia areolata (assembly GCA_011634625.1). Taxonomy (NCBI): domain Eukaryota; kingdom Metazoa; phylum Mollusca; class Gastropoda; order Neogastropoda; family Buccinidae; genus Babylonia; species Babylonia areolata. The sequence continues at coordinate 12,218 of JAAQRG010312995.1, read as the reverse complement.
CCATGAGAGCAGGGCATGAAATGTCACATAATTTGGGGGCTTTTTTTAAATTTTATATTGATGATGAAAACGATGCTGCTATGGAGGTCCATTTAGGTTTGGGACTACCTGACAAGGCTGTACTCATTGCTTCCTGTCATGATATCCCAGTGTCAACCAGGCCTGAGAGATCCAGACACTTCCACAGTTGGTCAGGAAATTAGAGCAACACATCCAAAGACACATCTGTGAAGTGGATGATGCTCAACTGTGTGGTACCAGTCTTCCCATTTCAGCCTTTGGTAAGAGCCAGCTGAGGGCCGAAAAACCACCTCCGCTGGGATTCAAACCCGCTCCCTCCCCTTGTCAGTCTGTGACGCTAACCACTTCACCACAGCGGTGAAAATAAAAGTGACCACTACTTTTGGATTTGGCTGTTGCCGTAGACAATGGACTGGGGGTACAAATTGTCCAGCATATGGCAGAAATCAGGCACAGATTGTCTTGACTTTGGGCAGTTTCCAGCAATGAGACATTTTGTTTGGATATTTTCCAACATGCGTAACTTTTTGCAGCCTCTTCACTGTCTTTGATTTTTCTGTGAGATTACTATTAGGGACATTATTATGCCTGTGGTGAAACTTCAAATAAAATAAAAAAAGTAAGAGAAGTACTGTCATTCAATTTTCTCATACCAAATGTGCCGTATTACCACTCATGGGAGATAATTGTGTTGGCTCACTCTCTTGCAGTTTCACAGCAAAAAGTGCATTCACCAAATCGGACATTGTGATGGTGACATCCGTCATCATGAAGCTTTTAGCACAGCTTGACAGTGAACTCTACATGAGAAAATGGCGAGAACAGTGTGAGAACAGGGTGGAAATGGGAATGGCTCAAGAATAACATGAAATTGGATTTAAATGTGAGAAATGTTTCAGAAAGATTGACACTGTAGGTGTGCGTATTTCTGCGATTGTTGAAAGCCACAGGAAAAAGAAGTCACAAAAGAAACGTCACAAAACTACGTAAAAAAATAAATAAATAAATGAAAGGAAATAAAAAGTCACAAAATTAGGAAGGAAAAAAAGTCACAGATAAAAAGCCATAGTGAAGGACAAAAGTTGGAACAAGTTGTCATTTCCCCTGTTCTGCCTGATGTTCCACAAGGCACCACGCACCATTTCCTCAACAGTCTTTCTTCCTTTTCTGTCAGACAAAAAAGATGCACTTGCCGTGCAAGATTGTCCTGTGAATGCAGTGTCTGAAAATTTGAAATGGCAAAGGGAGCTTTTTCCTGTTTTACCTGGAGCATTGACGGCTGCAGTCAACACTGCTTGGTCCAGGGGCAGCAACTCAGCAGATATCCTTGTTCAGAGATGTGTTAAATCAGTAAAATATTAGTGTGAAAACTGTGACATCGTTTATTGTGTTGTTGTTTTTATTCAAAAAGGAAATGACGATTGTCTATGCAGTTCAGTAAAGAAGTTTTTGCACAGAGAGAGAGAGAATCACAGCTCTTTGTGACTGATCATGTTACAATTATTATCTTTTTTTCTTCTGATGTTGTAACATTTTATCATTCTTTACTTCATCAATTTTGAAAGTAATGTTTGAATAGATATATATATATATATATATATTTTTTTTTTTTTTTTCATTTAAAAAATAATTTTTGTATTTTTAAATTTTTTTCATTTATATTTTTGAATAATGTTATATTTCATTTTTCTTTTCTTTCTATTTTTCCTTTTTTTATTTTGAATTCTTCTTCTCCATTCATGGGCTGCAACTCCCACATTCACTCATATGTACACGGTCTTTATTGTGTATGACTCTTTTTACCCTGCCATGTAGGCAGCCATACTCTGTTTTGGGGGGTCTTTTTTAAAAATAATTTTGGTCTGTTTTTTTTTCCCCCTCAGATCTGCACGGCGATCCCCCCCGATCACCAACGGCAGTCTGAAGACTCCTCGCAGCGCGCGTCGCCGCCTGCCGACCGGTGCCAATCCTGTGTGAGTCAGCGCCGTTCATCAAAACACAACCCACAGGAGGGACAACATAGCTTGTCAGACTGACCACCTGGCACACAAACACCTGTGTGTTCACTGTCTTCGCCACATGCGTGTACCTTGTCTTTTCCGCTTGGCAGCTTTAACCATGGAGTCAGGTCACAACGGGGGGGCGGACTGCTGAGCTATAAATAGTTAATGTATTATAAATAGATACACAGCTATTTATAGCTCAGTTGTGTGGACATGGTCCGTGGATAAGGTGAACTGATCTTGTGCTCGCTCACTGAGTGAAAGTGACTGAGAGAACTGGGAGACATGGTCACACTCAGGCAGTGGGGGACAGGATCGGGCGTGGTCAGCTGTGTTGCAAGTTGAAAAGCAAAGACTTTTTTTATGATGCGCCTGTTTTTATTTCGCATTTTAGTTTTCATTCTTTTTTTTTTCTCTTTTTTTTTCTTCTTTTTTTTTTTATTAAACTATCGAGCTGTTAGTTGCTGAAACTGTGTTATTGCATGTGCGTAGGTGAGCTTACATTTTAATGATGCATGAATGTAAAATGCATGTCAAGTATTTGTTGTATCCAGGAGAGCGTCCCATGTTGTAGAGGGATTGGAGACTGTATACAAGAAGTATTAACTAATTGCCTGCACTTTGATGTGCTGATTAAAGGAAAGACTTCTAAATTCTGTTTCAGAAAAAGGTTAAAGGCATACAGCATACAACATACTGGAAGTCAAAGATGCTCCAACTTAACGATGTTTCAAGAATGTTGAAATTTGGTGTTCTCAGCTTTCAGTGATGTCCTTGTGTTCTGAGTGACACAGGATGATTTTCTGAAGGTAGAGGAACACCTCATGGATAACTGCTGCACAGGGTTCATAGAGGGATAGAAGTCTGGAAAAGTCTTGGGAAAAGAGAGAACCAGTTCCAGGGCCAGAAAAATCGTGGAAAAATATGTTCCGCTATTCACGGTCTGGAAAAGTCTCAGATGTTTCATAAACCATTGACCAGTACTATTTAACAAAGACATTACTGCTTAATATTCTTTTAAGTACACATTCAGCAATGAGCTAAATGTATTTAAGACAATGACAAATGAACAAAGTGAGGAAAATTGATACTGGGATATCCACCAGTTTTTGTGTGTGTGTGTGTTAGAGGTGGTGTAGATGTCTGGAATTTTGTTTGTTTCGTCTGTGGGAACCATGTCTGCTGATTCAACTTTTAGTGGAGGGGGCTGACACAGAGAAGTTACAGACAAAAGACTTGAATCCTTGTACCTTGTAGCAAGACTGACCATACGACAATGCAGTGTTACACATCACCATTCACCTTGTAGCAAGACTGACCATACGACAAGGCAGTGTTACACATCACCATTCACCTTGTAGCAAGACTGACCATACGACAATGCAGTGTTACACATCACCATTCACCTTGTATCCAAACTGATCACAGTGCAGTGTTACACATCACCATTCACCTTGTAGCCAAACTGAACACAATGCAGTGTTTCACATCACCATTCACCTTGTAGCCACACTGATCACAATGCAGTGTTACACATCACCATTCACCTTGTAGCCAAACTGATCACAATGCAGTGTTACACATCAACATTCACCTTGTAGCCACACTGATCACAATGCAGTGTTACACATCAACATTCACCTTGTAGCAAGACTGACCATAAGGCAATGCAGTGTTTCACATCACCATTCACCTTGTAGCAAGACTGACCATAAGGCAATGCAGTGTTACACATCACCATTCACCTTGTAGCTAAACTGATCACAGTGTAGTGTTTCACATCACCATTCACCTTGTATCCAAACTGATCACAATGCAGTGTTACACATCACCATTCACCTTGTAGCCAAACTGATCACAATGCAGTGTTACACATCAACATTCACCTTGTAGCCAGACTGACCATACGACAATGCAGTGTTACACATCACCATTCACCTTGTAGCAAGACTGACCATACGACAATGCAGTGTTACACATCACCATTCACCTTGTAGCAAGACTGACCATACGACAAGGCAGTGTTACACATCACCATTCACCTTGTAGCAAGATTCTCCTGGACTATTACGACAATGCAGTGTTACACATCACCACCACCTTAGCAAGACTGACCATACGACAATGGCAGTGTTACACATCACTATTCACCTTGTAGCAAGATCGACCATGTTTATAAGGCAGTGTTACACATCAACATTCACATTGTAGCCAAACTCGATCACAATGCAGTGTTTCACATCACTATCTACCTTGTAGCAAGACTGCATTCATACGACAATGCAGTAAGCCACATCAACATTCACCTGTGCAAAGACGTTCTGATCATACGACAATGCAGTGTTACACATCACCATTCACCTTGTAGCCAAACTGATCACAATGCAGTGTTACACATCACCATTCACCTTGTAGCCAAACTGATCACAATGCAGTGTTACACATCACCATTCACCTTGTAGCCAAACTGATCACAATGCAGTGTTACACATCACCATTCACCTTGTAGCTAAACTGATCACAATGCAGTGTTACACATCACCATTCACCTTGTAGCCAAACTGATCACAATGCAGTGTTACACATCACCATTCACCTTGTAGCCAGACTGATCAGAACGCAGTGTTACACATAAGATAAAGCAATATGCACCTTGTAGCCACACTGATCAGAACGCAGTGTTACACATAAAATAAAGCAACATTTTTGTGCCACAACAAAATCAGTTTTTGCACTTGCATAAAGTTCGAGGGGATGGCGAGGTTGCATCAGAGCATTGGCAGATGGAGACATGTATTTTCCCCTGGAGAACTTTATATCAGGTACCTATATAATATGATTTTATGTCATGTTCATTTTCTGCCGTGCATGGTGAAAGAGATTCCATGTGCTGTTTGAATGGCAGATGTGGTTCCTGCTCCTAAAGGAAGGCACCATGCACTGTTCACACTGATGACTGTCCTTTTATAGTGCAGCTCTGCCTCAGAGAAACTGTTAAAGGACTGTTCACGCTGATGACTGTCCTTTTATAGTGCAGCTCTGCCTCAGAGAAACTGTTAAAGGACTGTTCACGCTGATGACTGTCCTTTTATAGTGCAGCTCTGCCTCAGAGAAACTGTTAAAGGACTGTTCACGCTGATGACTGTCCTTTTATAGTGCAGTTCTGCCTCAGAGAAACTGTTAAAGGACTGTTCACGCTGATGACTGTCCTTTTATAGTGCAGCTCTGCCTCAGAGAAACTGTTAAAGGACTGTTCACGCTGATGACTGTCCTTTTATAGTTCAGCTCTGCCTCAGAGAAACTGTTAAAGGACTGTTCACGCTGATGACTGTCCTTTTATAGTGCAGCTCTGCCTCGGAGAAACTGTTAAAGGACTGTTCACGCTGATGACTGTCCTTTTATAGTGCAGCTCTGCCTCAGAGAAACTGTTAAAGGACTGTTCACGCTGATGACTGTCCTTTTATCGTTGCTTTAGAAAAACTTTCACCACACTTACTAGTAGCCGCGGTTGTGAAACATGAGAGATATCCAATAATGCCATCAAAGTATCATTCATTTTGTTTTATTTTTCAGATATTAACTTATTTGTTTATTTTGTATGAACATTTTATTTCACCCCATGATGATGTTTGACACAAACCCAATGTAGGCATTCAAGGCCTGACCAGTCAGCGGGTTTATATACAAGTAAACAAAGTGAAAACCGGCTCAGCCAGAACTGACCTATGAATAAACTGAAATGTTTTTGGTCACACTTGACAAAATCAGCTAACTTTGCAAAAGAAATTTGCTGTTCTGAGAACCAGTAAAATATTTTAAAAAAGGCAAAAAAACTATATATAAAAAAACAACTTCTTTAATTAAAGGTGCTGACAAAGGTGTGATTTCAAGCGACATGATTATCTGTTCTGTTGTCCCTTCTCTGGTGTTTGTCTTTTGTTAATTTCTCCTGAACAATGTAACTGCAGTGTAGACAGAAAAGCACTTTTGCATGGAAATTAATCTACTTAAAAGGTATTGGGACAGGGAGATTTTTCTTTGTATGCCTGTGCTGTCCCCTTTCTGATATTTATATTTTTTTCTTTCTTCGTTCTCTTGAATAGATCAAGGGCATTAATTTATGTATATATATGGTATATGGAAAGTCAGTGTTAGTGTTGGTAAAGTTGAATCTACTTGAAGGTGCTGTGAAGTGAGATTTTACTGTTAACATGACAATATGATATATATATTTGTTGTTATTTTATTTTTTAATTCAGAATTGTTTTTCTTTTCTTTTTCTCTCCACTTTTTATTTGTTTGTTGTTTTAGATTTTGAAGAATGTGTTTCTTTCTCTCTGCTCTGTATATTTGTTGGTTGTTGTTTTTAATTTGAAATATGTCTTCTCTCTCTTCTTTGTAGATTTGTTTGTTTGTTTGTCGTTTTTAATTTAACATATGTTATTTGTGTGTTTGTTGTTTTAAATTTGTAATGTTTTCTTTCTCTCTATTCTGTTTTTGTTTTTGTCGTCGTTGTTTTAAATTTGTAATGTTTTCTTTCTCTCTAATCTGGATATTTCTTTGTTGTTGTTGTTGTTGTTTTAATATTTCTCTCTGCGTTGTATATTTGTTTGTTGTTTTAATTTGTAAAAAAAAAAAAAAAAAAAAAAAAGGAAAAAAAAGAAAGTTTTTCTTTCTCTCTACTCTGTCTTTTTTCTTTTCTTGTCTTTTTCTATTAAAAAAAAAAAAAAAAAAAAATCTGGATGCTATACATTTCAGCATAATGACAGAAAAATGAATTCTGTTTCAACCAGCTTACTGCAGAGAGTACAGACTAGACTGTCTGGGGTTTGGACATCACTTCTCTGTCAGTGAACTGCATGGTGGTTTTTCTCTTTCACACACAAGCGAAGGGCACTTGTGTCTTTGTGTCTATATACTTTTGTGTGTGGTAAGTTTCTGTTATTGTTCATGCTGCATAATGACTGTGTTCGTAAAGCACATAGAGCTTGGTCTCTGTCCAATGACAGGTGCAATATAAGTATCAATAATGATAAAGATATTTTTGAGCACTGAGTTACAGACTTGAACATGCATAAATGATATAACAATATCACATATATATATATATATGAGACTGACACCCATTGACATGCAGATAAAAACATGCTCAGATTCCAGCTGTGTGCACTGTTTTGTGCTGGTCTGTCTGGTTTCATGAATGTTGATATATATTCACACGTCATTTACATCAACTTTACTTTCACCCCGTGAGATGCCAGGGGTCTTTTGAGCTATACAGTGAATGCACAACCCTTCAATCAATCAATTCACATTACGCACAGAGCTATACAGTCCATTGACGTAAAGCACAGGGCTATTCAGTGAATTTCTGCCTTCTAGAAATGTCCTCTTTGTTTCTGTCATATTTTCTTCCTTCACTGTTTTCTGTTTTTTCTGCCTTCTAGAAATGTCCTCTTTGCTCTCTTTGTTTCCGTCTGGTTTTCTTCCTTCACTGCTGTCTGTTTTTTCTGCCTTCTAGAAATGTCCTCTTTGCTCTCTGTGTTTCCGCCTGGTTTTCTTCCTTCACTGCTGTCTGTTTTTTCTGCCTTCTAGAAGTGTCCTCTTTGCTCTCTTTGTTTCTGTCTGGTTTTCTTCCTTCACTGCTGTCTGTTTTTTCTGCCTTCTAGAAATGTCCTCTTTGTTCTCTTTGTTTCTGTCTGGTTTTCTTCCTTCACTGCTGTCTGTTTTCTGTCTTCCCAGTCATCTCCCTTTTCTTTTTCCCAGAAGACCTTGACACCTTTTTTTTTTTATTTGTTCTACCACAGTCCATGATGAACTATCTGTGCTGGTTTGCCCTGGCGATTATTTAGTGGTGTTGAAAAAACTGGGATGGGCACTGGCTGTTCATTCTGCAGTGTTATCTGCCTCTGACCTTATTTAGTGGTGTTGAAAAAACTGGGATGGGCACTGGCTGTTCACTCTGCAGTGTTATCTGCCTCTGACCTTATTTAGTGGTGTTGAAAAAACTGGGATGGGCACTGGCTGTTCATTCTGCAGTGTTATCTGCCTCTGACCTTATTTAGTGGTGTTGAAAAAACTGGGATGGGCACTGGCTGTTCACTCTGCAGTGTTATCTGCCTCTGACCTTATTTAGTGGTGTTGAAAAAACTGGGATGGGCACTGGCTGTTCATTCTGCAGTGTTATCTGCCTCTGACCTTATTTAGTGGTGTTGAAAAAACTGGGATGGGCACTGGCTGTTCACTCTGCAGTGTTATCTGCCTCTGACCTTATTTAGTGGTGTTGAAAAAACTGGGATGGGCACTGGCTGTTCATTCTGCAGTGTTATCTGCCTCTGACCTTATTTAGTGGTGTTGAAAAAACTGGGATGGGCACTGGCTGTTCACTCTGCAGTGTTATCTGCCTCTGACCTTATTTAGTGGTGTTGAAAAAACTGGGATGGGCACTGGCTGTTCATTCTGCAGTGTTATCTGCCTCTGACCTTATTTAGTGGTGTTGAAAAAACTGGGATGGGCACTGGCTGTTCACTCTGCAGTGTTATCTGCCTCTGACCTTATTTAGTGGTATTTTTTGTTTGGCTTTGTTGTTTGTTTGTTTGTTTTTTGTTGTTTTTTTGTGCTTTTTTTAATCCTTTATTACAATCTTTTTAAGCTAGAGATAAGTTAGGCAGAAAGGTTTACGTCCTCAGCACAGTCCAGTGTAATTTGCCTAAGGAGCTTAATGGTTAAGATTATATATGTTATGTCATGAACTGTGTTCTTTGAAGTTTTTTTTGTGGGTTTTTTTTTTTTTCAGATGTGACAGAGATTAGTGCTTAATGTTGCTGGACTAAAACTACAAAACCAACAATGTCAGCTGCATTAACATTTTTGTGCATTTCATTTCAGACTTGAACATGCATGAATAGGAATGACATGACATTTTCATTTGTATGAATATCCAGACATTGGGACAGGTGGGTTTGGATGCACGCACTATTACTTTATAGCTTCACACACGCTTTACATTCACACTCCAGCAGTCATACATACTCACACCCACACATTCACAAGCACACACAAATATGCATAGAGTCCTCCTGTCCACTCTGTTTTGTGATGATGATCTGTCCGGGTTTCTGAAAGCTGATGTTCACATGTCATTTGTATTAACATTACTGACACTGTGACTGTTCTTTATTGACTTACAAAGGTGCTTTTGTTCTCTGACCAGCAACTCCTGTGTGCATGCAGTGATAAATCATTATGCCTGTTGACATTTGATGTATTGTGTTACTGTATTTGAATTAGTCATTGTTATTTATTTATTTTTTATTAACTATTTTTTTTAGAAGTCCTTTTCATTGGTTCAGATGTTGAAGTCAAGTCACTCCTGTAGTGTTATTTATATGAATAGGGATATTACGAAACAAATGTTGAGAAAGATTACAGGACTGTTCGGAATAGCTGCAATGTCCTTCATTCTGCAAACTGATTATCTGGAGAGCATGGATCAAAGAGATTTCTTCAGTGTTCATGGGCAACCCTTACGCTTACTTTGACCTTATGTCACAGTGTGCCACTTTCGACTTAACACCAGATCCAACCAGGATTCAATTCCTGTACGCTTTTCCATGTATGACCATGTTTACTCTGATATTTTTGGCATCCATACTTCGCTTTCAGGAAGCACCGTGGCAGAGTTGGTCAGGGATTGGACTTGTGATCCAGTGTTCACCGGTGATCGGGGTTCGTAGCCCTGCTTCAACAGGGTGTTATGTCCTTTGGAAAGGCACTGTACTCCATTTTCCTTCACTCCACCCAAGTGTCTCTGGACCTTGCAGTTGGAATGAACTTCCTCTTTCACTTCGTCAAGTCTCCACACAGCTCTTTCAAGTCTGGCCTTAAAACCCACCTCTTCCCAAAATAGCCTCCCTTCCCTGCCTCTACCTTGTCTTCAGTTTCTCCAGTTTTAGAGTTATGCATGTGTGTGAATGACTGGTGCGAAAGCGCTTTGATTTGTCTATGCACAAGATTCAGCGCTATATAAATACCATTATTATTATTATTTTAAGGTGAAAATGGACTGGGTCCCGCCTTCCTATGCTGAGCCCAAGGCACTGGATACAAATCCACCGACCCACTAGCCGTTAAGGGCTATGGAACCCTAAAGCCTAACTCCAGGGTATGTTAGTATTTCAATAACATATATTACTGTGACAGTTGATATGCTGCGACTCAGAACTGTAAAAATCTGGGTCTCTGTGAACAAGAGGAAGAACTGCTGTTCGCCACAAACAGAAAGTGATATTGGTCTGGCAGTGACACCGGTTCTGGTGTCTTTTAGCTCTACTGCTTTGCTTTGGTTTCTACTTTTTTTCCTTCTTATTCATTGTAACATAATGGGAACATTTGCTACCCAGTGCAGTCAGTATGCAAGCAATGCTTTTGCATTTCTGAATAAACTTTGATAATGACTGTTGTGTTTTATGTGTGCTTATTTCATCAGTCATGTGGTCTTTCCAAAGTAAAATTGGGCACACACTCTTTATGTGAATGCACACTCTGCTGCTCACACTCACACACTCTCTCTCTCTGTCTCTCTCTCTCTTTGAAATGAACCTTACATGTTTCTTCAGTAAAGCATCATTATCATCATTATCTCTCTCTCTTTCTCTGTCTCTCTCACTCTTTGAAATAACCTTATGTGTTTCTTCAGTAAAGCATCATCATCATCATCTCTCTCTCTCTCTCTCTCTCTCTCTCTCTCTCTCTCTCAGTGGGCTGCACAAAGTACAAGTGAAATGACTGATTTCGAGGACAGGGGGCTGAATTCAGGGGGAGGAACAAGAGGGAGGTTGTGGGGGAGTGGGGGAACCCTGACCCATTGATGTGGGAAATGAACCATTCATTTTGTGCTGAACACATCAGCTGACCCACGGTAGACGGAACCAAATCGGACATCTTTCTCAGTCAAACAAAAGTGAAACTTTCTGTAAAAAAACAAAACGGGACCCAGTTTATAGACTGCCAAACGCACCTACGCACGCACGCACACACACACAGTTAGAGAGAAGTAATGATAATAATAACAATACACAGTAGACAACAGACAGAGACAAAGATCAAAGATAACGTGTTTTTTGTGTTTGTTTTTTTAAATGCGACGGCCCTGTTTGCAACCCACCACGCACTCTCTCAGTGTCTCTCTCACACACATCCCCCCACCCCCTGCTCCTCCACACACGTACACACACTCTCCCCTCCACACACGTACACACACTCTCCCCTCCATACACAGACACACATCAGTGACACTCAAGACCCAGACTTAAAACGTTGCACGCACGCACACACACTTAACCCCCTTTACCCAATACACGCACAAAAAGGAAAAAAAAACAACTAACAAAACCTCTTGCTCACACACACACACACACACACACACACACACACACACACAGAGTATACATAATATGCACACACAAACATGACACACGCATGCACAGCCACTTCAGTACGCACCCTCCCCACACATACACGCACCCTCCCCCATCCACACATTCACACACACGCTCCCCCCCTCCACACACACACACACACACTGACACTGACACACATTAGTGTCACTCACGAAGCTCATGCACACCGCACTCGCACATGCACGCAGGCGCGCGCACGCACACACACGCACACACTCACACACACACTTCCCGCCCTACTCGCCCCCGCCCCAAAACGAACTACACACAGAACGTTGCCGCCTTTTCCGCCAGCACAACATGTCATTTTGATATGTCCAGACTACACAGCTCCGTCTTGCTTCAAACCACACAGCGGGAGAGAGAAAGAGAGAGAGAGAGAGAGAGTGGCTGTGAGTCGTGACTGATAAACACTCCTGAGTTTGAAAGAGTTCGGAATGTGAGTGAGTAACCTTTTTTCTTCCACGAACGACACAACACCCTGTTTGCTTGCTGGACTTGAATTTCGTGGTGCAGTACGCACGAGAAGTTGTTTGGTTGGTTTGGAAGTCGACAGCTGTGGTATCGTCTTTTTTGTGTGACACATTGCATGGCTGAAGCTGTGTGTCTCGTCGTGTTGTTTCTTGTTTTTTGTTGTTGTTTTGTGTGTGTGTTTGTTTTACTTCACACTGCAGTTCTCCTGAACTTGTTGGGTGAGTTGGAATGTGTCGTCAGTTTTGGCAAGCGACCTGTG
>JAAQRG010312990.1:0-16524 GCA_011634625.1 Babylonia areolata | reverse complement strand
AATTTTTTTTTTTTCAAATCATTTGATGGTGCTCTGATTATTGTAATCCGAATCCATAGGCAAGATCATTGTTGGAAAGCTGACGACATGCACACAACTCAATCAATCCATGTTTTGACCTTTTTCATCTGGGCAGGTGGTGAGTATTTTGAAAGACGCCAGCGTTGGTGGACGGTCAACGAAGCAAGACACCTTGCTCTGTGCGCTGGCCAAGTGTTGTCGGAATGAAGATATGAAAACCAAGCAAGCTGCCTATGCTGCTGTGCAGGTAGTGGGTTTTTTTGTTGTTGTTTGTTTGATTTTGTGATGTGTCGTATTTTGTCATCGGCTGTGGTTGTTGATTTTGTGTGTTTCTCTGTGTGTGTGTGTATCTGTGTCTGTGTGTGTATCTATGTGTGTGTGTATGTGTCTGTGTGTGTATCTGTGTGTGTGTGTGTGTTTGTGTCTGTGTGTGTATCTATGTATGTGTGTATGTGTCAGTGTGTGTGTTTGTGTCTCTGTGTGTGTATTTATGTATGTGTATGTGTATCTATGTGTGTGTGTAGGTTGGAACCTATCTGTCTGTATGTATGCATGTTCCCTATCATGGTCATGTACATCTGCGCTATGTTTTTTGAGATCAGAAATGAGTGTATGTGTGTGTATCAGAGTAGCACAACATGAACTCATTGTGAATGAATTCCAAGATAACTCATAACAGAGGAGCATCATTCAACACCCACTTCCGAATATACTCTCGAGTCCAGAACTCATCAGTCTCCACATTTTCTCAACCCATACTGTTTCATGAGTTACTTCCCTCCAGCAGTTTTCCATCCTAACTTGCAGATGGCAGTCCTGGTCAGAATTTGAATGTTCATAATGTTGAAAAATCTGAGGAATTGTCAGAGAAATTTTTGGGTTTTTTTGACAATGTGTCTTAATCATACTACATGTATTGTGCAGAAAGTTACTCATGTGTCTTAGTCATACCACATGTATTGTGCAGAATGTGACACCTGTGTCTTATTCATACCATGTATTGTGCAGAAAGTGACACCTGTGTCTTATTCATACCACATGTATTGTGCAGAAAGTGACTGCTGTGTCTTATTCATACCACATGTATTGTGCAGAAAGTGACTGCTGTGTCTTATTCATACCACATGTATTGTACAGAAAGTGACTGCTGTGTCTTATTCATACCACATGTATTGTGCAGAATGTGACACCTGTGTCTTATTCATACCATGTATTGTGCAGAATGTGACACCTGTGTCTTATTCATACCATGTATTGTGCAGAATGTGACACCTGTGTCTTATTCATACCATGTATTGTGCAGAAAGTGACTGCTGTGTCTTATTCATACCACATGTATTGTGCAGAAAGTGACTGCTGTGTCTTATTCATACCATGTATTGTGCAGAATGTGACACCTGTGTCTTATTCATACCATGTATTGTGCAGAAAGTGACTGCTGTGTCTTATTCATACCACATGTATTGTGCAGAAAGTGACTGCTGTGTCTTATTCATACCATGTATTGTGCAGAATGTGACACCTGTGTCTTATTCATACCATGTATTGTGCAGAAAGTGACTGCTGTGTCTTATTCATACCACATGTATTGTGCAGAAAGTGACTGCTGTGTCTTATTCATACCATGTATTGTGCAGAATGTGACACCTGTGTCTTATTCATACCATGTATTGTGCAGAAAGTGACTGCTGTGTCTTATTCATACCACATGTATTGTGCAGAAAGTGACTGCTGTGTCTTATTCATACCATGTATTGTGCAGAATGTGACACCTGTGTCTTATTCATACCATGTATTGTGCAGAAAGTGACTGCTGTGTCTTATTCATACCACATGTATTGTGCAGAAAGTGACTGCTGTGTCTTATTCATACCACATGTATTGTTAAATACACTTGCAGCCGCAGGGTAAGTGCCTTGTAAATGCACTTTATTACTATGATTATGATGGTGATGATGACAATGATGATGGTTATTGCTGTTATTATTGTTGTTGGCATCCTAGTTATTCTTCTTCTTCTCATCATCATCATCTTCATAATTGTATTATTATCATTACTAATATTATTATTATTATCATTATTGTTGTTATTATTATTATTATCATTACTACTATTATTAATATCAATTTCACTATCATTATAACCTTCCGTGAAGTTTTTCCTTTCTTTTTCTTTCTTTTTTTTTGTGCACCCCCCCTTCCCCCCTCCCCACCTCCTGTTTGAATCCAACTTAACCTAAATAAGAATTAAAAAAACAAAAAAAAACCGATAAAAACTCTCCTTGTTTTCCTTCCCACCCACACAGGCGATATGCCGGATACCAACCCACCTCTTCCAGTTGGTGAAGTTCATTGAGGAGGCGGGGCAGAGCTCAGGGTGGGGGCGGGGCTTGCGGGCTGTGGTCTGCCGGTGGTACAACGCCGCTGCCGCCAACCCCAGGACTCTGGCCATGCACGTCACCAAGTACATGAACCGGCACGGCTGGAAGCATCGCGACCTGTTCCGGCTAGCTCACATCAAGCCGGTGAACGACGCCATCGGCTTCATCGTGCGCTACGCCGTCAAAGGCATGAAGGAAGCTGAGGATGAGTTTCTGGAGGATGGGTACCTGGGTCGCACCAACCTGGAGACGGTCAGTTTCAAGGGGTGGCAGCCATTTCTTTTTTGTCTTTAAGAATAATCAGGGGTTTGTAGGGGTCCTAACAAGTCGTGACATGTTGGAATTCCTTGACTAAGGCATTAAAATAATCATGGATCGAAGGGTCTTTACAACTACAAGCCCTTACAATTGGTGACATGCTGAAATTCCTCCAGTAAGGCTTTAGCATAATCAGGGTTTCTTGGGTCCTTAGAAGTCCTTCCAAGCAGTGGCATTTTGAAGTTCTTGAAGTATTTCTTTAGAATAATCAGGGTTCTTAGGGTCCTTATGAGTCCTTACAAGCTGTGACTTGTTGAAATTCTTCAAGTAAAGCTTTAGAATAAGCAGGTTTTGTTGAGTCCCTACAAGTCCTTACAAGCTGTGACATGTTGGATATCCTCAAGTAAAGCAGGCGCTGATACCAAGAAATGTAGTGTATTATTTTTTTCCTGGCCAGGTGCACAAACACCAAAAACAGGAGGCCACAAAAAAAATACAATGTATTCATTTCTGAAAGCGATTAGGTGCACAAGTACCTGAAAGTGGTGGAGGAGGCCAAGAAAGGCAATGCATTCATTTCTTTTCCTGCGATTAGGTGCACAAGTACTTGAATGTGGTGGAGGAGGCCAAGAAAGGAAACGCATTCATTTCTTTTCCCGGGATTACTCCGATTAGGTGCACAAGTACCTGAAAGTGGTGGAGGAGGCCAAGAAAGGCAATGCATTCATTTCTTTTCCTGCGATTAGGTGCACAAGTACTTGAAAGTGGCGGAGGAAGCCAAGAAAGGCAATGCATTCATTTCTTTTCCAGCGATTAGGTGCACAAGTACTTGAAAGTGGCGGAGGAAGCCAAGAAAGGCAATGCATTCATTTCTTTTCCTGCGATTAGGTGCACAAGTACCTGAAAGTGGTGGAGGAGGCCAAGAAAGGCAATGCATTCATTTCTTTTCCTGCGATTAGGTGCACAAGTACTTGAAAGTGGTGGAGGAAGCCAAGAAATGCAGTGTATTCATTTCTTTTCCTGGGATTAGGTGCACAAGTACCTGAAAGCGGTGGAGGAAGCCAAGAAAGGCAATGTATTCATTTCTTTTCCCTGGATTAGGTGCACAAGTACCTGAAAGTGGTGGAGGAGGCCAAGAAAGGCAATGCATTCATTTCTTTTCCTGCGATTAGGTGCACAAGTACCTGAAAGTGGTGGAGGAAGCCAAGAAATGCAGTGTATTCATTTCTTTTCCTGGGATTAGGTGCACAAGTACCTGAAAGCGGTGGAGGAAGCCAAGAAAGGCAATGTATTCATTTCTTTTCCCTGGATTAGGTGCACAAGTACCTGAAAGTGGTGGAGGAGGCCAAGAAAGGCAATGCATTCATTTCTTTTCCTGCGATTAGGTGCACAAGTACCTGAAAGTGGTGGAGGAAGCCAAGAAATGCAGTGTATTCATTTCTTTTCCTGGGATTAGGTGCACAAGTACCTGAAAGCGGTGGAGGAAGCCAAGAAAGGCAATGTATTCATTTCTTTTCCCGGGATTAGGTGCACAAGAACCTGAAAGTGGCGGAGGAAGCAAAGAAGCAATGCATTGATTTCTTTTCCTGGGATTAGGTGCACAAGTACCTGAAAGTGGTGGAGGAAGCCAAGAAATGCAAGGCATTCATTTCTTTTCCCGGGATTAGGTGCACAAGTACCTGAAAGCGGTAGAGGAGGTTAAGCGGTGCACAGACGAGAAGCGGGTGATTGAGCTGGTGCAGGAGCACGACCTGGTGCGGGAGCATCTGAACACAGAAATGCTGAACAAGGCGGCCATCTGGTCCGTCCTTCTGGAGAAGATGCCGCTCACTGCACTTCTGCGCAACCTCAACAAGATGACCTCTGTAAAGTATGTCTTTTGTTGTTTGTTTGTTTGTTTGTTATTGCAACCTCAACAAGATGACCTCTGTAATGTATGTCTTTTGTTGTTTGTTTGTTTGTTTGTTATTGCAACCTCAACAAGATGACCTCTGTAATGTATGTCTTTTGTTGTTTGTTTGTTTGTTGTCGCAACCTCAACAAGATGACCTCTGTAATGTATGTCTTTTGTTGTTTGTTTGTTTGTTTGTTATTGCAACTTCAACAAAATGACCCCTGTAATGTATGTCTTTTTTTGTTGTTTGTTGTGGCAACCTCAACAAGATGACCTCTGTAATGTATGTCTTTTGTTGTTTGTTTGTTTGTTGTTGTAGCAACCTCAACAAGATGACCTCTGTAATGTATGTCTTTTGTTGTTTGTTTGTTTGTTGTTGTAGCAACCTCAACAAAATGACCTCTGTAATGTATGTCTTTTTTTGTTTGTTTGTTTGTTATCGCAACTTCAACAAAATGACCTCTGCAATGTAAGTCTTTTTTTTGTTGTTTGTTTGTTTGTTGTGGCAACCTCAACAAGATGACCTCTGTAATGTATGTCTTTTTTTGTTTGTTTGGGTGTTGTTGCAACCACAACAAGATGACCTCTTTAATGTATGTCTTTTTTTGTTTGTTTGTTGTGGCAACCTCAACAAAATGACCTCTGTAATGTATGTCTTTTGTTGTTTGTTTGTTGTCGCAACCTCAGCAAGATGACCTCTGTAATGTATGTCTTTTGTTGTTTGTTTGTTTGTTATCGCAACCTCAACAAGATGACCTCTGTAATATATGTCTTTTTTTTGTTGTTTGTTATCGCAACTTCAACAAAATGACCCCTGTAATTTATGTCTTTTTTTGTTTGTTTGGGTGTTGTTGCAACCTCAACAAGGTGACCTCTGTAATGTATGTCTTTTGTTGTTTGTTTGTTGTAGCAACCTCAACAAGATGACCTCTGTAATGTATGTCTTTTTTTGTTTGTTTGTGTGTTGTAGCAACCTCAACAAAATGACCTGTGTAGTGTATGCCTTTTTTTGTTTGTTTGTTTTTGTCACAACCTCAACTTCATCACCTGTGTACTGTGAGTCTCTTTTTTGTTGTTTGTTGTTGTTTTTTTCGCAGCCTCAACAACAAGATCACCTCCATAATGTAAGTCTTTATTTTATGTTTGTATGTTTTTGTTGCAACCTCTACAAGATGACCTCAGTACTGTGAGCCTTTCTTTTGGGTTTTTTGCTGTTTTTTTGATGCCTTGTTGCTCACCATCATCATCTTCTTTGCCGTTTTTATTCAATGATGTTGCTCCCATGACATGCTGCTGATTTATTTTATTTTATTTTTGTTATTATTATTAATAGGTTTTTTTTTGTGTTTTTTTTCTCAAGGCCTGACTAAGCGCGTTGGGTTACGCTGCTGGTCAGGCATCTGCTTGGCAGATGTGGTGTAGCGTATATGGATTTGTCCGAACGCAGTGACGTCTCCTTGAGCTACTGAAACTGAAACTGCTGCTCATTTTGGGAATGTTTGTGTGTGTGTGTGTGTGTGTGTGTGTGTGTGACTTAGACTTGAGACTAGTCTGTATGCAGGTACCTTGGAATAGAATATAAATATACTAAAATGAGTAAGCTACAGGTAAATCAAGAAAGTATGTACATCAGAATTTAATCTCCCACATGCACACACTCACACACGCACTCCTTCCATCTCCAACTCACGATCTCATCCATTCTCACCTCCACCCCTCCCCACCTCACCACCCCACCACCACTCTCAGAATCTGTCGCAGAACTTCAGGAACAGCTGGTTTTGTTTTTGTTGTTATTGTTGTTTTTGCAGGGTGTTCAGTGACCTGAAGAAAGTGGAGCTGGTGAACATGAACGCTGTTGTTAACTGAAAGTTGGGTAACCCATTCACACAATCTTTAAAAAAAAAAAAAAATTATATTGCAGGGTGTTCAATGACGCGGAGAAAGTGGAGCTGGTGAGGTCAAAGTTGCTGAACATGAACGCGCTTCGCAAGGCCAGGGTCCACCCCCTGAAGATCCTGTCGGCCAGCACAATCTACGCTCAGGGCTACGGGGACAAGGGAAGCCTGGTGTGGATGGTGAGTCAGGGAGTGCAGCTCAGCGCTCAGCTTAACTCACTCTGGACGAAGGGCACTACTGTTGACAGCAGTTTCAGACGAAGGACCCTAATCAGGGCACTACTGTTGACAGCAGTTCAGTCGAAGGACCCTAATCAGGGCACTACTGTTGACAGCAGTTTCAGACGAAGGACCCTAATCAGGGCACTACTGTTGACAGCAGTTTCAGATGAAGGACCCTAATCAGGGCACTACTGTTTACAACAGTTTCAGATGAAGGACCCTGATGAAATGGTCCTTATAAGTCCTTACAAGATGGGTGAAGGTCCTTACCAAATTAGGAAATGGTCTTTATGTCCTTACAAGATGGGTGAAGGTCCTTACCAAATGAGGAAATGGTCCTTATAAGTCCTTACAAGATGGGTGAAGGTCCTTACCAAATAAGGAAATGGTCTTTATAAGTCCTTACAAGATGGGTGAAGGTCCTTACCAAATGAGGAAATGGCCCTTATAAGTCCTTACACGATGGGTGAAGGTCCTTACAAAATGAGGAAATGGTTCTTGGAAGTCCATGGGAACCCTGTGTGTGCTTGCAGCCCAACCCAGGCATCCAGAACCTGCTGGAGGAGGCGTTCTATGCCAGCTTCCAGGCGGTGGAGCCCACCAACAAGCGCATCCTTATCGCTCTGGACATCTCCGCCTCCATGAACATTCCCATGAACGAAATGAACATCACCGTGCGTCAGGCGTCCACCGCCATGTGCTTGGTCACCGTGAGGGTGGGTGTCGGTGTTGTTGTCAGTGTTGTTGTTTTTGTTGTTGTTGTTGTTACATTGTTGTTATATGAACTTTTGTATGGAGGACATGAACATGAACATCAGTGTTCATCAGGCGTCCACCGCCATGTGCTTGGTCACCATGAGGGTGGGTGTCGGTGTTGTTGTCAGTGTTGTTGTTTTTGTTGTTACATTGTTATTGTCATATGAACGTGCCCATGGACGACAAGATGAGGAAATGTTTACAATACAGTACAATACAACGCTGCACAATGCAACATGATGAATAGAACATAAAACAAAATATGAGTAAATGAATACAACGCATCACAACACAGCATAGCATAACACAGCACAGCACAACACAGCACAGCACAACACAACAACACAACACAACACAACACAGTCCAGAGCACATCGCAACACAACACAACTCAAATGACAAGGAAAACAAAATCAGAAAGAAAAGAAGAACTCTTTTGTTTTAAACTCAAATTACATCCCTTTGTGCATGTGTGTGTGTGTGTGTGAGGCAGACGGAGCCCCACTGCGACATCGTGGGTTTCCATCACAGGCTGATCCCCCTGGAGATCTTCCGTGACCCCAACAAGACCCTGGGCCAGCTGGTGGAGGAGACAGACCGGTTGGGGTTCGGGTCTACAGACTGCAGCAAGCCCATAACGTGGGCCCTCAAACACCGCAAGGAGTACGATGCCTTCATCATCTACACGGACTCAGAGACCAACTGTCACAAGATACCCCCCTACCATGCCCTGCTGCACTACCGGCAGGCCATGAACAAGCCCTCAGCCAAGCTGATTGTAGTGGGCATGAAGACCAACAACGTCACTGTGGCTGACCCCAACGACATGCACATGCTGGACATTGTGGGCTTCGACCCGGACACCCCGGAACTCATTCGCGACTTTCTGATGGGGGAGATTCAGTGATCATTTCTTTTCTTTTTGGCTTTGTTCTTTTTATTCATGTGTGTAGGGGTTATTGGGGTGATGGTGTTGTAGTGTTGATGATGTTTCGGGAGTCCAGAATTTGCTAATGGTAAAGGAGGGCTCTGCTTGCAGGCAAGGGACGTTTCAGATGCCAGAATTGCTTGCTGGTGAAGATGAAAGCTGAAGAAAGACAAGCAACATTATTTCAGATGCCAGAATTGCTTGCTGGTGAAGATGAGAGAAAGCTGAAGACAGACAGGCAACATTATTTCAGATGCCAGAATTGCTTGCAGGTGAAGATGAGAGAAAGCTGAAGAAAGGCAAGTGACATTTCAGATGCCAGAATAGCTGCCAGCGAAGACGATAGAGAAAGCTGCAGACAACAGGCTTTTGTTGGTGTGAAGATTGGAACAGAGTGTGTGAAGGCAGAGTGGCATCAGCTGAAGAGATGAAGGTACTGGACTGAAGCAAGAACCCCACAGCCCTAAACAAGCTGACCTTCAGAATGAAAGCAAGTGGTTCGTTCAACTCCAAAACTCCACTCTGATCTGTATCAGATTGGGACAGTCGTTGAACTCCACTCTAATCTGCCTGAGACAGGACGCAGTGTAGAGTTGGGGGAAACCTGTAGCGGGAGATCCTGCCTGTCTGCTGAGCATCCAGCCCTCGGTCATCAAGATCCAGCCACAGCGGGCAAGTTACTCTGTACCAGTGGCTGGACAGCTCTCGCACACCCTGCCAGCTGCCTGAGCAGCTCGGCCAATGCAGCAAAACCAGGATGAATTAGAAAAAGGACGATTCAAAGCATGGTGGTATTGGAAAACTTGGCCAACGCAGCAATACCAGGATGAATTAGAACAAGAGAGGCAAGGCCTTCAAGACTCACTTGTGATACACTTTTAAAAAAAATCCAAGCTTTTTATGTATTGAGTATAATGCATTTACTGTTATATTTATATTTTTTGTATTCTCTAAACTTGGCACTTTGATCTGATATTCAACCCAACAAAAGATCTGTCATTATTATCATTTTTTGTTCAAACAGGAACTTCTTTTGCTAAGCATGGAAGTTTTCTTTATTGCAAACGTTTTGGTGCAGAGAGTAAAATAAGGGAAATTACTCTGTAATTAATGCTGGGGGACTTAGTTTGCTTTAAACTGATCTTTCTCATCTTAAACATTACATTTTGAAATTATACTCAATACATAAAAAGCTTGGATTTTTTTTAAAAAGTGCATCACAAGTGAGTCTTGAAGGCCTTGCCTCTTTTGTTTCAAAATGTAATGTTTAAGATGAGAAAGATCAGTTTAAAGCAAATTAAGTCCCCTAGCATTAATTAGAGTAATTTCCCTTCTTTACTAAAACGTTTGCAAAATAAATAAAACTTCCATGCTTAGCAAAAGAAGTTCCTGTTTGAACAAAAAAAATGATAATTATGACTGCTCTTGTTGTTGGGTTGAATATCAGATCAAAGTGCCAAGTTTAGAGAATACAAAAAATATAGATATAACAGTAAATGCAGTTTGCATATAATTAGGCTTTTTTTTTCCTGCCCATCCCAGAGGTGCAATATTGTTATAAACAAGATGACTAAAAAGAACTGAATTTTTTCTATTTTTATGCCTAATTTGGTGTCAACTGACAAAGTATTTGCAGAGAAAATGTCAATGTTAAAGTTTACCACGGACACACACACACACACACACACACACACAACCGAACACCGGGTTAAAACATAGACTCACTTTGTTTACACAAGTGAGTCAAAAAGGACGGTTCAAAGCATGGTGGTATAGGAAAGCCTGGCCAACGCAGCAATACCAGGACGAAGAAACTTTTTCACCACCATAGGCAACCATAGGTGACTCAACAGCGCACCGCCATAGTTCAGTCGACATCCAGGTGTCATGTTAAATGGAACGTTTTTCAGATGGTCACACAGCTTGACAGCTGCAGCTAGTTTTCCCGCCAACAAGAGCAATGACTAACCTTTGCTCCCTGACCCAGTTTGAAGGGAACAAGTCCATTGTGTTGTTTGGGCATGAACTGAAGCCTGCTTCTAAGATCATGGTATCTGAAATGTCTGGCACTTGGGAGTGATTTCACACAGAAACTTGGCGCTGAAGACAGTCCATAGCATAGTAGTGTCCCAGCCGCAGTCCACTTGCAGGGAACACCCACCAGTGCACAGCGGCAGTGAAGATTTGACCCACCTCACCTCTGAAACCAACTGGCATATGTGCAATCCACCGATGCCAGGGCAAGGCAGGAGACCTCAGCATCTGCTTCGGAAGCATCACCGTTCCAACACCCACTCACTGTCCACATGTCTGCAGTTCCAGCCCTGAGGTCACAAGTCACCCTCAAGTTCCACGGCTTGTTGACAACTTCCTTGGCTCCTGAGGGTGTTTCCACAGTCCTCTTCATCACCATCACTAATTATTGATTGCTGTAACAGTCTGTATTTTGGCTTGTTTTTTCTCTCTCCCTCTCCATTTTTTTCGCTTTTACAGTCTGTATTTTGGCTTGTTGTTTTCTTTCTCCCTCTCTCTCCATTTTTTTCGCTTTTACAGTCTGTATTTTGGCTTGTTGTTTTCTTTCTCTCTCTCTCTCCATTTTTTTCGCTTTTACAGTCTGTATTTTGGCTTGTTTTCTCTCTCTCTCTCTCCATTTTTTTCCTCGCTTTTACAGTCTGTATTTTGGCTTGTTGTTTTCTCTCTCTCTCTCCATTTTTTTCGCTTTTACAGTCTGTATTTTGGCTTGTGTTTTCTCTTTCTCCATTTTTTTTCCTTGTTTTAAACAATCTTTTATTGTTCAACAGATCATAAGAATTACAAGCAGAGACAAAATAAAATCAACAAGCTTAAAACTGTACGTGTACTGTCATTTTTTTTAATTGTTTATTGGTAATGTTTAAAGAGCTATGTCAATCCCACTGTCCTTTCTTTCATATTGTATTATTTATTCATATTGTCTTGTAGTATTACTTTTGACATCATTGGGGCTATTCTCCCTGGGAACAACACTTCACGACAGTGTCATGTATTACTACTTTTGACGTCATTGGGGCTATTCTCGCCGGGAACAACACTTCACGACAGTGCAGTGCCACCCTTTTTTTTTTTTTTTGATCTTTTTGTGTGCAAGTATATTTGTTTTCCTGTCAAAGTGGATTTCTTTTCTACACAATTGTTGTCAGGGACAACTCTCTTGTTGCCGTGGGTTCTTTTACATGTACAAAGTGCATGCGACTCAAGGGACTTCAGTTTCTTCTCTCTCTCTCTTCTGAAGAACAGAAAATGGGTGATTGACCGACTTGGGTCTTCATCAGTATGAATTTTGATGATGTCTGAAATTTTGCACCAGTTAGACGTGATTTGTTTGTGTGGTTTTATATTACTTAGTTGTTTGTTTTTTGTCACAACAGATTTCTGTGTGTGAAGGTGCATCAAGAAATGCTACAGCTCCTTGATATTTTGAACAAATACCCACGCCCATCCCATTATCGTATGAAAGTATGATGTTCCTAAACTGACTCTGTTGGGGGGGATGGTGTGTGTGTGTGTGTGGGGGGGTTGTCAAGTGATCCACTGAGGTGCAAGGTGGCAGAATGGCTAAGACAGTTACCTGCCGATGCAGTGTCTGTGAGGGTCTGGGTTCGAATCCTACTCTCGCCCTTTCTCCGAAGTTTTACTTGAACATGAAACTGAGCGCGCATCTAGTCATTTGGATGAGACGTTAAACCGAGGTCCCATGTGCAACACATTCACTGAAAAAGATCCCATGGTAACAAAAGTGTTGTCCATTCTGGCACAGTTCTGTAAAAGAAATCCACTCTGATAGGTACACAAATAGATATGCAGGCACTCAAGGCCTGAGTAGTAAGCAGGGTCGTGCTGCTGTCAAACATTTCGCATCAATTTGTGTGCAACCTGTGCTGGTTTGTGACTGCTGTAGCTTGCAGTTCAGTTAGCTATCTATAGCGGTTAGAGTTTGTTTGGCTGTTTTTCCTGTTTTTCAAGGATATGGTAGCAGAGACATAATGTATTAATGATATATAATGTGTGTGTGTGTTACAAATGCATTTTATTCTTTGTGTTATTTTTATCCTATAATTACATGCTTTTAAAAATCAAGTAATAGACAGAACTGGGCATTGCTAGCAGTGAGAAGAAGAAGAAGAAAGAGAGAGAGAAACAGAGAGAGAGAGAGAGCACATAGTTTGAGAAATTCCACGAAATGATCTAACAAGTTAGATAGTTTGTCCTCATGTGGTGATCCTTTTCATGTCACTAGAAATTGTTTTGCCTGGCTGTGCTTGTTTTGGATGCGTTGCATCATAATCTGCACATGAATATCTGTAGAATTATTTAATGAGTGTACATCTTGGGTGCTATGTATATGTATCTACAGTGTGTTAATGTGTCGACAGCTGGCAGTAAATACTGGGTGTGTATCAAGTGATAATCTGTGATTTTCTGGCCAAGCCCAATTAAAAGTTCCAGACAGTATTGGGAAAGCTTAAATCCATTTATGAAAAAAAAGGGGGGAAAGTCAGCATTATAAACAGGGGGAAATATGCCTGGTCTGGGTTTAGACCCAATGGCACTGTGTTGGTTAGGCTCTGGAAGCCTGCCAAATGCGGCACGAATGACAGAAATGAGGGCAATACACACACACATCTATGTAAATGTGTATATATATATGTGTATATGTATATACATATATAATATAGAAAAAATAAATTTTATATATATATATAGAGAGAGAGAATAATAATTTATACATGTATATATATATGTGTGTGTGTAGGGAGAGAGAGAATAATAAATTATATATATATGTGTGTGTTTGTGTGTCTGTGTATAGAGAGAGAATGATAAATTATATATATATATAGAGAGAGAGGGGGGGGGGGGAGAGAATATTAAATCCAGGCCTCCGTGTCTTGGTTAACCTTCAAGAAGTGGAAAAAGCATTACAAAACAGTCTTGGTTTGACTTATAACTAAAAAAAAAAAAAACAAAAAAAAAAAAAACCCAACTTATTTGTGCTTATGGGATTGTGTGTGTGTTTCAGGAGTAGGGTGTGAGTGTCAAAGTCTCACATTATACATGATTTTTTTTTGATGATGGAAGATCAGTTCAAACAGCAAGTTCACAGCATACCTTTTGACCTGTGTAGAACACCACAGTGTGGCCTCTTGATTGCTCAGTTGTCAGAGGAAGTACAACTCGCTAGTCCAGATGTACAGACAATGTCAAAGTTTAAGAAGAAAAAAAAAAGTGGAATAATTGATTTTGTTGAGGACATCATTTTTTTACCTCAGTATCAGAGTGTTCAGAAATTGCTTTCGAAAAAAGAAAACGGAAAAACATCTTTATTGAATCTGTCTTTAGTGTTTTCCCATGGTACAATGTCTATTTAAACAAATGTTGTTAATTTCCAGTGGACTAAAAGCCTAATTTCCCATAGTGCAATGTCTATTTAAACAAATGTTGTTAATTTCCAGTGGACTAAAAGCCTAATTTCCCATAGTGCAATGTCTGTTTAAGCAAATGTTGTTTATTTCCAGTGGACTGAAAGCCTAATTTCCCATAGTGCAATGTCAGTTTAAGCAAATGTTGTTTATTTCCAGTGGACTGAAAGCCTAACAGACGATGCACAGAGAAGGATCATTTTGGTAGAATATTTACATAATGAATGATGTCCATTGCAAGTATTTGTGCTCTGTTGTGTTGATTTACATATTTTTATGTCACTTAGTCTTACATATGTATATTTTAGCCAGTGTCATATGTTGACTTTGTACATATTTTACCTCACTTAGTCCTAAATTTGTATATTTTATAGTAAAGCATGGTGAGCCATATCTGAGATGGAGTACTGTGCTATATAAGCCTGCATTTTATTACAGTGTTTATTATTGTCATTTATGTAGATTATATTCATCTGTCTCTCTGTCTGTATAATTATATATATATATATAGAGAGAGAGAGAGAGAGGAGGGGGGGATATCTTCATTTGGTGTCATATACTGTACCATGTCAAACTGATGCAAACTAGGCCTATCGGTTTGCACTGCTTGGCCAAATTTCACGTGGCTAACAGTGAATCTTCATTCAGTAAAGTGAAGTGAATTAATGGCATTGGGAACATCATACAAATATAAATGATTGCCATTATTAGATGATTAATATATAAGTTCGTTAAGAACGGGCGCTTAGTGTGTTGACAGGAGTTACTGTGCATGTCTTGGTGTGTTGGAAATGTTTTGTTTTTCCTGCAGAGAACCTGCAGTTAGCTTGCAATGAGAACGGAGGTCAAGTTCCTGTGTGTACTATGACTTGAACTGTTCTTATTTTCTTCTAGTAATTTGCAGTATTTTGTTTGTTTCTTTTCTTTTTATCCATCATTTTCTGTTGGAAGTAATGGGTGAATAAGCGTTCCTTCCTGTAACAAAACACGAATGTATGACTGTGAGACAGGGGATAGAATTGAAATTGTTAGTATAATGCTGCTTTGTGTGTTTTTGTTTGTTTTTTGTTTTTATCATTCTCACTGTAACGAGAAGAAAAGACTGGTTGTTTTCAGTTTCTGGTTTTGTTGATTTTTTCCCCACTTTTCTCTCGCTGTCTGTTGAGGTAAATCTATTGAGGTGTTTGATTGGTTTGATGATGATGATGATGATGATGATGATGAAGATGATGATGATGATGGTGGTGGTGGTGGTGGTGGTGGTGGTGATGATATGGACACTTATACAGCACCTATCCTCAGTCAGAGACCAAGCTCTAAGCGCATTTCGAACACCAAGTCTTTGGCACAACAGGCTGCCTACCTGAGTAGAGCCAACTGACAGCTACCATTTGGATACACATCATTCGTTTCCTGTGTCATTCACTCAAGTTATAATCATGCACACACTGTAGAATGCTGACATGGATTACAGGATCTTTAATGTGCATATTTTCATCTTCTGCGAGTGTATACACACAAAGGGGGTTCAGGCACTAGCAAGTCTGCGTGCGTACACACACGAAGGTGGTTCAGCAAGTCTGCGTGTGTACACACACGAAGGGGGTTCAGGCGCAAGCAAGTCTGCATGCATACAGATACACACACAAAAGGGGTTCAGGCACTAGCAGGTCTGCGTGTGTACACACACGAAGGGGGTTCAGCAAGTCTGCGTGTGTACACACACGAAGGGGGTTCAGCAAGTCTGCGTGTGTACACACACGAAGGGGGTTCAGCAAGTCTGCGTGTGTACACACACGAAGGGGGTTCAGCAAGTCTGCGTGTGTACACACACGAAGGGGGTTCAGGCATTAGCAGGTCTGCGTGTGTACACACACGAAGAGGGTTCAGGCACTAGCAGGTCTGCGTGTGTACACACACGAAGGGGGTTCAGGCACTAGCAAGTCTGCGTGTGTACACACATGAAGGGGGTTCAGGCAGTAGCAAGTCTGCGTGCGTACACACATGAAGGGGGTTCAGGCACTAGCAGGTCTGTGTGCGTACACACATGAAGGGGGTTCAGGCACTAGCAGGTCTGCGTGTGTACACACACAAAGGGGGTTCAGGCACTAGCAGGTCTGCATGCGTACACACACGAGGTGGAGTCGGGCACCAGCAGGTCAACACATATGATGACCTGGGAGATGGGAAAAATCTCCAGCCCCTAACCCACCAGGTGCGACGGAGATCAAACTCAGGAAAGTAGGGCGAGAATCCCGCGCTGAAACCATGTGACCCCCACATCTGTCACCCAATCTGCACAGAATGTAAACCATGTGACCCCCGCACCTGTCACCCAATCTGTACAGAATGTAAACCATGTGACCCCCACACCTGTCACCCAATCTGCACAGAATGTAAACCATGTGACCCCTCACACCTGTCACCCAATCTGCATAGAATATAAACCATGCGACCACTGCACCTGTCACCCAATCTGCACAGAATGTAAACCATGTGACCCCCCGCACCTGTCACCCAATCTGCACAGAATGTAAACCATGTGACCCCCCACACCTGTCACTGTCTGTACAGAATGTAAACCATGTGACCCCCACACCTGTCACCCAATCTGCACAGAATGTAAACCATGTGACCCCTCACACCTGTCACCAAATCTGCACAGAATGTAAACCATGTGACCCCTCACACCTGTCACCCAATCTGC
>JAAQRG010312984.1:0-16527 GCA_011634625.1 Babylonia areolata | reverse complement strand
TCCCCGCCACACACAATCCATCCCTCAACAGCCCAAGATTCTCACACAGCCAGTGTTTAAGAAGCAGCAGCCTTGTCTGATTTCGGCGCCATGTCGACAGCTGGTGGTGGTTGACGGTCTGCCCCTCCCCCCGCTGTCATGGCAACAGACTGGTGTTCCATGGTGGATGACGGGTGGTTCCAGGAAGTAGTTTGGTTCAGGTGGCTGAAAGGGAGACAACTGACCGATTGATTCTGGCTGAATGACAGACTGAAAGATCAACCTGCTGAAAGACTTGAAGATTGAAGGACTGACTGACTGACTGATCTAATGACTGACTGACTGGCTGAATGATCGATTGACTGAAAGACCGGAAGGTAAAGGACTGATTGTCTGAACGAGTGGCTAGCTAAATAATTGAAAGACTGGAAGAAAAATAACTGACTTACTGATTGGTTGGTTGGTTGAATGATTGATTGAAAGACTGAAAAAAAAAAGGCCTGATTGTCTTAATGTGCGATTCGCTGAATGACTGAAAGACTGGAAGACAAAGAACTGTCTGACTGACTGACTGGCTGAATTATAAATGATTGAAAGACGGGAAGATAAAGGGCTAATTGTCTGAATGAGTGGTTCCAAGTGTGATGATAATTCAATGATAAACTGAATCATCAATTGAGTTGAAAGACGGGAAGATCTTAAGGACTACATGTCTGACTGATTGACTGGCTGAATGACTGATTGAAAGCTGGAAGGAGGACTGACTATCTGACTGAGTAACTGGCTACATGATTGATTTAAGGACTGGGAAATTCAAGGACTGATTCTCTGAGGAACTGGATAAATGACTGATTTTAAGGACTGGGAAATTCAGGGACTGATTCTCTGACTGAGTAACTGGCTAAATGATTGATTTAAGGACTGGGAAATTCAAGGACTGATTCTCTGACTGAGTAACTGGCTAAATGATTGATTTAAGGACTGGGAAATTCAACGACTGGCTGTCTGAATGGCTGGCTAAATGACTAAAAGACTGGAAGGTAAAGGACTGATTGTCTGACTAGCTAAATAAATAACTGGCTTTTGAGAAAAGTGAAAATAAGAGGATAAACATACACAGTTGAGAGAGTGAGGGTGAGAGAAAGAGGGAGAGGGAGAAAAACAATGTGAGAGAGAGAGTGAGTGAGTGTGTGTGTGTGTGTGTGTGTGTGCACGTGCGCGCGCACGCACACACGCACATGCACTTGCATGTGGGCTTTCTTAAATAAAGTTTTCGTTCCTTTCTATTTTTTTAATTCATATTAATATTACCATTAATTTCCCTTTTTAAGACAACAAAATGAGGTCTATAAATCCTTTCAAATGTATAGACAGAATATGCTGCCATCACTTACTTGATATAGTACCTCACACCATCTGCAGTATAGTTCTCTTCCCATCCAAACGGCAAAGCTGAAACAATACACAGGATAGTATTACCAATATGCAGATGAATAACGTGCGAGTGCGTGGTGCCTGTGCATGCGTGCGTGCGTGCGTGCGTACGCGTGCGTGCATGTGTGTGTACAACTGAGAATGTATCCTGCATGCATCTTCATGTCTCTACATTTATGTGCACACCGGTGAATGACTGGGTGCATGTCTATCAATGTCGTATGGATGACGCAAATACGCACACATGTAAATAGATGGGCGGAATGCATGTCTTTCAAAGTTGTGTCTTGGAAACCAAAGATGACTATGCATTGCTCCATCATCAGCAGGCATCATCGGTGGACACTCATGTAGCTTCATAACCCAAAGACCTGAGCACAAGAATGGTAGCCGGTGGGCCATGGAACGCCAACAAGTCAGGCAGGGTCAGATGCAGTTCGGTGCTGCCGATCCCTAGCAGCTGCAAGGTGCTGAGGGCAATCTCCTTTGAATGTTCTCACTACACCTCTTATCAGGGCATGCCAGCTATTTTCACTGTAATAAGACAGAAAGCTCAGAACGCTGTCTTTGATGACTGCAGGTCTCAGACCGTGCGTACTTACGGACTTGTTCCAGCAGTGTTTGCGTGGTTCGAATGACGTCTTGGCCTTCTGTCAAAAGTGTCTGCACGGTTTTCTGTTTCTTCTTCTTCTTGTCCCCAGGGTCAGGGTCTGCTGCTGACCTGCACACACACACACAACGCCCACACACACACACACACACACACACAGCAGGCTGTGTTACTCTGTGGAGGAAATGGTATACGGGCACAAACTGTTTAAAATAGAAACGTATTTCATGTCTGAAAACACTGTTTCTAAATTGCTATTTCTCACTCTCTCTCTTACTCACTCACTCTCTCTATCTTGCAATTCAGTCTTTTTTTTCTTTTCTTTTTTTCTTTTTTTGTCTTTTCTGCTTGTTTTGATTTCATTACAAATATACTACAAACAAAAACATATGAAACATGATGCCGACAAGAAGACAGCAGCATAAAAAAGGAAAAGCAGCTAACAGTAGTTACTACTGTCTGTATTTTACACAAACAATATCAACTAATATCTGAGACAGTGGTATTTCTTCTCTCTCTCTCTCTCCCTCTCTCTCTCTCTGTGTTGATCTTGCACTATAACTATTCATTTACAAGTATTTAATTCCCCCTCCAGATGCAATGACTTAATCTGAATAAAATATTCACATTCTCATTTTCATTCTCTCTCTCTCTCTCTCTCTCTCTCTCTCTCTCTCTCTCTCTCTTTTCTCTCACACACACACATACACACACACACACACACCAACATACACACACTCACACACGCATCTGTTTGCACACACATGTGTGACTGTCTGTGAATGAATGCATTTAAGTGCATGAGTGTAAATGTTCCATAAAATGTCAGTGCATGAGTGTGTCTGAAATTAATGTTATTTTATTTCATCAGATTATTCGCAAGCACGTTTAAGCATTCACAAACACAGACAGACACACCAGGAAGCTTCATGTTCCACCACATACCTCGAGACAGACGCGTCTGCTGACAGAACATCTTGAACATGCTGCAAGCAAAGCACCGGAACACCAGATTTAAATTCATTCTCTGTGGAACTCTGGCTTTCTGTTTCCCCACAGTATTTACAGTCTGTGTGTCAGCGTGAGGGAAATGATGACGGAAGCACAGATTCTAATAAGGACATTTTTGTGAGAGTGTATGTCCGAAAACATTGTTTCTCTATCATTGTTTTTCTATCTCTCACTCAGTCTTTTTTTTTTTTTCACTATTTCAGACAAATGAATGGGTAACCATCCTTAACAGGCAACTAATCACTTTATCTCAACAACAAAAATAAAGCTTGACCAGATGTCCAAAATCACTATAACCAAGATGGCAATCTGAACAAAAAGTAATTTACCAGTCAGTTGTAACCAAATATGTCAAGGACACAAAACACAAAACAAACTCATTTTTCAATAAATGCAATAATGGAATAACTGCTTTGGCCCTATTAGCTGCAATAAACAGCTCATGTACAACAAAGAACACTGTACATGCTGACCATCCAGCTTGGAATCCATTTTTTCTTTCCTCATTTCCACTTCTAAACCGATTTCCAATGACAGTGACAAACAAAAACAAAAAAAATGAAGAAAAAAAAGATTGAACTTTGATGCTAAACAAATATACAGCATATGAAACTGATATGAAAAGAGAAGATCAACTGGAAAACGACATTTTAGTGGGTCACGGTTAAGTATGTGTAATTAAAACAACATTTAAATACCTGTACATGGGCCAGCAGTTTGTTGGCCGCCACTTCCAGAGTTTTCTTCCCTGTCTCTGCTTTCTTCAGCTGGCACGCTGCCACAGCCAGCCGTCTCTGACTCATCACATTGTCCTGCGAACGGCATGAATGAAAGACATGAGAAATCGAAAGAAAATACGCAAACACACACGCACCAAACACTCACGACGCATGTGAACATGTGCGTGCACGCATATACACACATGCAGACACACACACATGTATACACACACACACACACACACACACACACAAATACATACAAACACACACACGCACACACACACAAGTGGCACTTACAGATTTGGATAAAAGCAGACGCAGGTGAGCAATTTCATTTTCCAGCATGCTCATGACTTGTTCATAGTCCTGCTCTGTTTTCCGCGCTGCCTCCTGGGACTGCTCTGCCAGGCAAAGTTTGGTCCGCAGAGATCGACTCTCTTCTATGGAAGTTTGGGACTCCTGCACAAAATGCATGTGATATTATCTCTATGTGTGGGCGTGCATATGTAGATATGAACATGTATGAATGTTTGTAGTGTATGCAGCGACCATCTTGAAGTGAAAGCAGCATGGTTTGATTGACTGATCTGTCTGAATTCACATGGGTCAGTTCAAAGTTCAATGGGTCATTGTTGTTTATTTCAACAATCCATAATTTACCAATTACATTAACAGAGGTGTAAAAGTGTGTGTGCACGCTTGTGCATGCATGTGTGTGTGCATGTACATGTAAGTGCGAATGTGCATATATGTGATACCACTGAACTGTTACACTATTTCCTTTGTTCCTAACAGGCACCTTTCAGTTCCATGTCTGCTGTTGTGGGTTCCTTGGATCTACTGGCTGTGACAGCAGATTTGACAAATGACCAAAAACTGCTTGTGATGGAACAATGCTCCAAAAGTCTCAGATGACTGCACCAAACTTGATCCAAGGGAAATAAGCAATGACTCAATGAAATATAGCAACACAAGTGACCCTAGTGCTGGTTGTTATCCTGAGACAGTATCATAATGGTTTAAGGCTGTGACCCCAAAATGAACCCTGCTAGGTGTGTGCCTACATTTAACATGCATAAGTGAATATTTGTGTGTGCAAGTGTATGAGTGTGTGTGATACACAACACACAAACCTACAGACACATGTGCATGCACATATGTACACATGTATCCCCTAATCCCTGCTCCTCAAATGCATAAAACACACACACACACACACACACACACACATACAAAGCAGACATATCACCTTTCTTAAAGTCAGCAAATGCTCTTCAGCTTTCTGACACAACATCCTCTGTTCCTTCAGCTGCTCCTGAAAGACAAACAGTCAGAATCAACAGATACACATACACTCTGTGCTTCAAATGTAAAAACCAAAAAAAATACTCTCTAAACTTTACTCACAAATCAATTTCTTCTCTTAACGAACACACTCACACACACACACATACAAAAAATCAGACCAAACACTGGTACAAAACCAGTTTTTACTGTTCTGAACCAAAGTTTCATTCAAAAACAGACAATGGTAGCAACCAGTTTTAACAACACTGTACTGAACCCAAGTTTCAGCAATGTTGGACCTTCATCTGGGTGAAACTGCACTTGTGACTGCTGCTATCTTCAGTTGCTTTGAAGACTCTACAAGTCAAAGTAGACAACTTCTCCTCTCCCAAGTGGGTTCATAATTTTTTCCTCTAGTTTTTTTGTATCCTGTTTTGAAAGAACCCAGGCAGTCAAACCTTTTTTTATACCCTTCATCTGGGTGGTTCAGAACCGAGGCGTATGAAGATAAAACAACAGTCACTGTGACTGTTACCCTCTGGGGCCATTCGACCATTAAAATATTTTGTGACCTGTTGTGATTCATCATCAGACACAAAAAGAGAGCGCCAAAGAATTGACAGACAGACAGAAAATGCAAAAAAAACTTAGCAGAGCACAGGAGCAGGAGTCAAGATGGCTGCCGGAAAAAGAGGGCGCTAGTCAGGGATGCAAAGGGGAGGTAACCAACTTCGGGAGGTTATCAGCCATAGCTACTTTCGTTTTCTCCGCATAGGCGGGTAGTAGTTTGCACAGGACAGGAATCAGACCCCTGCCAGAGTCTGCACTAGTGGGTCACGGTTAAGTACCGTAAAGTTCGGCCTATTGAGCGCACCAGTATATAAGCCGCACCCACTAAATTCTGGAAAAAATTTAACTTTATACATACATAAGCCGCACTGGCTTATGAGCCGCACTTATTTCCGGTACTGGAACACATACTGATACTACAGAAAAGCTGTCAATACTGTAGGTTATGAAATAAACACAAGCGGGAACAACAGAAAGAAAAGCAAGCACTATCCTGAAGCTCATCCAAAACTTCATGGACAGAAACCATGATTTTGGTGAGTTGAAGGGCAACTAAGAATAGACAAGAACGTGACACTCCCGGGATCGTTAAAATCCTCAAATAAGCCACATCATTGTATAAGCCGCAGAGGTTGAAGCTGGAGGAAAAAGTCGCAGCTTATATGATGAATTTTACGGTATGTGTAATTAAATACACCATTTGTTCTACAGCATCTCATTCCACAGCTCTGTTCTAAGGCCCTACCTTTCTCTGCTCACTGCTTACCTTCAAAGACTCGATCTCTTTGCGCAGCTGTTCATTTTCCTGTTGCAGAAAACTGTCTCCATCAAAGTGTCCGTTGACCTGAAAGAACAAATGTATGTTAAGTTAACACACACTCCTTTGCTGCAAGACACTAACAGACAAGTGAATGGCAAACGTTTGCGCACACATGTGTACACACACACACACACACACACACACACACCACACACACACAAACACACACACACACACACACACACACACGCACAACAAACACACCACGCACCACTGCACAGACCTGTGAGGGCGACAAAGAAACTGGGGACTCTGAGGAGGGCAGCAAGGGAGTGCTACGCTGACTGTTACTTCTGGTCTGCAGCTCTCCATGAAACACCTGCCGAACCGCTTGCACAAAATCTGATTCCCCCAAAAAAACAACAGAACAATAATAAAAATAAAATAATAACATTGATGATAATATTAATAAAAATAATAATAATAATAATAATAATAACAAAGGCATTTACATAGCACTTCATCATGTCAGATATGCATATTTCAAAGCAATTTCACACCAGCCATTCATATGCATGAATAACTCTGATTCAGGAGCGTGACAAAACTTTATAAAATACAAATGAATAGAAACCTTGGGAAACTATAGTAGATTAGAAACAGGGTGGACAGGAGAGGAGAGCTGTTTTTGCTAGAAATAGCTCTTCAGTCCAGGCTTGAGAGAGCTGAGTGCAGAGATTTGACTCAGCAAACTAAAGAACTTTTTTCTGTAATGCTCTCACCCTGAGACAAGAAAGAGTGGAGGCCAACTGCAGTGTGTTTGATCTGAAGCTGATCATGGAGAGCGAAATGGAGTGTAGAGACGAAGGCAGTAATAGAGAAAGAAAGGGTCAGATTCGTCCACACATTTATAACACAGATTTTTTTTTTTTTTTTTAATGCAAAAGCAATGAGGGTGAGGGGATTTACTGCAGAGGTTTGCCTGTGATGTTTTCTGTCATCTACCTATGTGTGTGAACTACCCGTTGGGCTGTGAAGAAAAAAATAAAGTTAGTGCCATCTTCTTTTGTCTTCCCAGTGTTTATGACAATTTGCTAACCCCTCTTTCATATCTGTAGCCCAGTGACAAACACTCAACCTCCACCTACTGCTCAATCTGGGAAAAAAATAAAAATAAAATAAACAGCATAGATGTACCGGTACTCACCAAATGTGATTTATTTATTTCTTTAATTATTTATCAAATCATTTATTGTTTCTAACAGCCCAGCCAATCAAAGCAGTCACATCAGGTCCAGGATATACTGGAATTCCCTCAATAACATATGAAATCCGGCAGCGCTGAAGGCACCTGCCATTCCACTTAATCATTTCTGGATTTAAAGCCAAACAAGAGTTTAACAAATACATAACAATAATACAAAGTACATCCAGTAATAAAGTACATTAATCCTTTCAGCACTGTGAAGATTAAAGCCTGTCCAACATCAGCAGTATTTTTTCAGAAAAATTCAAAAACAAATTAAAAATTTGACGGTTCACACAGTACACAGATCACTGACAATATGCTGTACATGTCAATGCTTTCTGCTACTGTTCTAGTATACCACAATCGGCATCAAAAAACAAAAAAAAAAGGCTCAAATTGCATAAAACAGTTTGTCAGTAAAGTCACTCAGAAGTTTGTGAAAAGTTGTTTCCCTTACCCAATTGTTCAAACTTACTTCAAAGGTACAGACAAAAAAAAAAAAAAAAAAAAAAAATTCACTAATTAGGATTTGCTGCCTTGGATGTATGTAAACCATATGTACAACAGTGTCTGAGCAGTAGTCAGGTGTATGAATGAGTTTAAAAGGCAGCCTGCTGTGCAAATAACCCCGGTGCTCATAAAACACTTTTGAGCTGGGCCTCAGACCAAGGACAGGCGCAACATCAATATCAAAAATGAATAAATAATAACCGCTGGTGAACACCACAGACAGCTAGTACCCATTCAATCACATTATCTGTCATCAGAGTGCAACATATGTACACACAAATAACCCCCACAGTAATGAATTACAATCCAGCTTAGGGGGCTAAACATACAAACAAAAAATTAACAAGGGAAAAAAAAAACCCCAAACAACACCTCTACCTCCATGAAACAAAGCAGGAATCATTCCACTCACCATCAAAACTGGTCAAGCCCTGGAAATCGATGGGAATGTGTTTCAGCAGCTCCGTGTGTTTCTGTGCCGTGATGACAAACCCCAAGCTCTGTAACGTCTGAAATCCAAAACCTTGACCTCTTCAGGTAGGCTTTCGTTCACTTCAGCATCACAATACTGTCACACTTGTCTTGACAGGATGATTAGAAACCAGGTTGACAGCAGTCAAACCCAAAACAAACCAAAAAAAAAAAAAAAAAAGCTTTATACCAACAGAAAACTAACCACAAGGACGGCTATCAGAAAAGGTGCACGCATACATGTTTATTGTAACTATTCTTTCCTTCCAACTGGAACATTCTCTCTCTCTCTCTCTCTCTCTATATATATATATATATATATATATACGTACCGTTTCCAGCTTTGCCACAGGGAAGCGACAACTGGGACTGATGGAGCTGAAGGCCATGGGAAAGCTGTGAGACAGCACAGTGTTCATGGATTTCGAGTCACCTGCCCGTGACCCCACATGATGGTTAGTGGGCTCTGGGCTGGCAGCGGACAGGTGCCTGGTCAGTTCGCTGTGGCAGCTTGATGCTGGACTGTGGAGACTGCTGCTCACATCGTCGTGGTCAGGTCGGGGCGAGGAGTCTGTAGAGATAATGTTGATGACATGAGAATGTGAGATAATGTTCGCGACATGAGAATGGAAGGTAATGTTGATGTTATGAGAATGGGAGATAATGTCCATATGAGAACGGGAGATAATGTTTATGTGAAAATGGGAGATAATACTCATATGAGAATGGGAGATAATGTTGATGTCATGAAAATTGGAGATGAACGGGAGATGATGTAGATGACATGAGAATGGGAGATGATGTTTATGATATGAGAGTGGGAGATGATGATGACATGAGAATGGGAGATAATGTTCATGGTAAGAGAATGGGAGATAATGTTCATGATACGAATATGGAAAATACTGCTGATGTCATCAGATGGGAGATACTGTTGATGTAATGAGAACGGGAGATGATGTTGATGACATGATAATGGGAGTATATGTTCATGATTATGAGAATGGGGGGTTCATGATTATGAGAATGGGAGTATATGTTCATGATTATGAGAATGGGAGATAATGTTGATGACATGAGAATGGGAGAAAAAAAGGAAATTTTCTTCCTAAAATTACATTTAAGTAGCACACTTACTGTGACCCACTAGTGCAGACTCTGGCAGGGGTCTGACATTCCTGTCCTGTGCAAACTACTATCCGCCTATGCAGAGAAAATGAAAGTAGCAATAAGAATGGAAGATGATGCTGACATGGGAATGGGAGATAATATTCATGATATCAGAAGAGCAGACAATGTTCATGTATGAGAACAGGAGATAATATTAATGATGTAAGAGTGGGTGAACACATTAATGATATGAGAACAGTATGATAACAATCACAAAAAGGAATACAGGAAATACATGCTCACGATCAGGAGATAATGTTTATGGTATGAGAACAGGATACAGCACTGATAAGGCGGATAACATTCATCAGATGATAATTGGAAATTCTTCTTAAAAAAATTTAAACAAAACAAAAAACTCGTCATTAAATGAGAAAATGAGATAATGTTCATGGTATGAGAACAGGAGATAACATTCATGACAATGAGAACAGGAGATAATGTTCATATTTATAATAGAGACAACATTCACAATATGAGAATGAGATAATGTTCATATGACAATGGGAAGGTAGCTTTGAGACATGATTTCATATGAAGCCAACCCATAGTTTGAGGGGTGGGGGGGCTGTTTTATTTTGGAGGGAGGGGTGGGGGGGCAAACACCAGTCAAGGTGTGGCATACTGGCAAGGAATTGACCTTGACCACAGTACACAGAGCCATGGTGATCCCAGTCCAACCCCATCCTGCTAACCGAATTCCCTCATTTCTGTCTTCTGCCATTTTTAAACTCTAAGCCAATGAGCAAAACTGAACTTTTCAGATCTGGAAGTGGTTACCTCCCTTGTCATGCCAGTGTGTGCACTGAATAATTTTTATTTTTTTTAAATCAGGAAAGCCAACAAACTAACCAAAGGCAGGTACTGTTTGATTGTCAGTCGTGTCCGACAAAGACTATCAGGACAGCAGAGCAGGCAACTGCTGATCTGACTACCTTGCCTGGACTTTGCTTATAGTGGACAGTGTCTTGACCAAGTTACATCCCCACTCATTTCTCCACATAAGCGGAGTTTCAGTTTGCACAGAACAGGAATCAGACCCCTGCCAGAGTCTGCACTGGTGTGTCACTTTAGTATGTGTAATAAAATGGTGGTTTCTGCATACCATATTCAAACTCACCTTCCAATATCTTTTCTGGGCCAATGCCCACACCATTTTCTACGTTTGGACGATCTGATCGAAGACCCACTGTATGCTGCAAAGATGGAAACCAAAAAATTTTTGTGAACTTACTAATTCTTTCTTGATTACATATCAAGCATTCATTCTATAATGTCATTTTGATTATTTCAAATTGGCTGACAAAAAATTTGGTACTGATGACAAATTTTATCATCAACTGTGGAATTACAAAAAGGGCATGGAGAAACTTAGGATGTACCAGACATAAACCATTTTTTGTTGGATTTAAATAAATAAATTCCATTAACTATGTGCTCGAAGAAAAATCTGTATCCTGGATTCCAATAAACCAATGATGAACAAATATCATGACAGTGTTATCCATCATCATGCAAATTTGATTTGCTAAGCTAAGCTGTCCATACTTACCTTGTAGAAGTCTTCCATATGGGACTGGAATTCCTCGAGTGTGTCTGAAAAATTAAAGAACAGAAATGCTAAAAGAACTGGCCTGTTGACTAGAATATTCAATATATATGGTAGCGAAAGGAACACTTGCCCTTGTTTACAGTCATAAATGGTGTGGAGCATTGAAATATCAAACTGTATAAACAATCTGAAGGAGCTGGGTATGGGTGGGGGGCCGGGGGGGAGCAGGAAGGGGAGGTGGCAAGAGGGGGTGGAGAGGGGAAGCATGAACACTACATGTCTGTCTGGGTGCATTTTGAAAGGGGCTATGACATGAAATGAAATGAAATTATGGTGCTTAGAGCCTCGCCGACCACTAAGGCCATCTCAAGGCTATCGCCGCGTCAATTACTACTACAAGGCTAAAAAAACAACCAATTAAAACGAGTCACCACTTCAAACTTTCCACTCCAAAGTTTAAAAAAAACTTCCATAGTTTAAAACCTTCAAATCTGGTTAAAAAGGTTCACTTCTTTTAAAAAGTCCATCAGCGCCCACGGAGGGACATCACGAAACAAAGTCTTCAAAGAAACCGCCGTGTAATGTCTGCGTCTAACGTCATGCAGATCCCAACAGTCACGGAGCACGTGTTTCACGGTGAGAGGCTCGTCACAGGGAACGCATCGAGGGGCCTCCTCCCCCTTCAACAAGTAAGAATGAGTAAAAAAAAAGTGTGCCCCGTACGCAGTCTGCACAGCACAGATTCCTCCTTTCTGTTCTTCACCCCCGAAGGGAGGGTCTCTTTTAGGTCCAGACGGATCTGGAAGAGCTTGTTGTCCGTCTGGGTGTTCCACTCCTCTTGCCAAAGATCCTTAACGTAAGTGTTGACCTTTCGCTTCATGTCTGTATAGGGTACCAAGGATCTGGACAATTCTTTCTTTACAGCGTTCCTGGCCAGCAGGTCCGCCCTTTCGTTACCACGAATGCCATCATGTCCGGGAACCCAGGCCAACACAACCTCGTATCCTTTCTTCGTTGCGAGAGTAAAAGTTTCATAAAATTCCAGCAGTTTGGGATGAGTGATATTCCTGCAGGCGATCGCCTCCAGGGCTGATAAGGAGTCGGAAAAGATCATGACTCTCTTCTGTTTGGAAGAGAGAACCATTTTTAACCCCAGGACCAGTGCAGTCAGTTCCGCGGTGTATACCGAGCTGTCAGACAGGATGTGTTCTGTTGAGGGCCGGTCAGGAAAGGCGGGACAGAACGCAGATGCGGCGACTCCGTCCTCTGACTTGGAACCGTCAGTGAAGATGCCTTGAAAGGTGGGGAATTTGTGGCACAATTCCGAAAAGTAGGTTCTGTAGGCCAGAGAACTGGTGGTGTCCTTACGGTACGAGGCCAGATCAAAACGGACCTCAGGTGTTGTAAAGGTCCACGGGGGGCTGTCAGGGAACTTAGAGAAATCTGAGATGCCACCGACATCCAGATCGGCATTTTCCAAGTGCGGCTGAATGCGGAGTCCGAGAGGAGGTATGCAGTTTGGGTTGTCTGTAATTTTCTTATCGAAAGGGTTGTTGAATACAGCATCGTAAGCAGGGTTTGTAGGTTCCGAAAACAATTTCAAATAATAGTTCAGGGTCAGCTTCAGTCTGCGGTTGGAAAGAGGCGGTTCCCCCGCCTCTGCGTACAGGCTGTGCACAGGGGTGGTGCGGAAAGCACCCAAGCTGAGACGGAGCCCTTGGTGGTGTACAGGGTCCAACAGTTTCAGGTAGGACGGTCTGGCCGAGCCGTATACAACACTTCCATAATCCAGTTTGGACCGGACCAGGGCTCTGTAGAGGTGCAAGAGAGTCCTCTTATCAGCACCCCAGTTCATGTGTGCCACAACTCGGATGATGTTCAGGGCTTTTAGGCAAGATATTTTCAGCTGTTTAATGTGGCTGAGAAAATTCAGCTTCTGATCGAAGACGACCCCTAGAAATCTGGCTTCCTTGACCGCCGGGATGGTGGATGTTCCCAGACGGATTTCAGGGTCCTGATAGAATTGGCGAAAATTATGAAAGTGGATGCATTCAGTTTTGGAGGACGAAAATGTGAAGCCATTCTCCTCTGCCCAACACTGGATTTTGTTGACGCAGAGCTGAAGCCGTCGCTGGATGCTGGCGTACGTGCTGCCGGTTGCATATAAGGCAAAATCATCCACGAACAGCGAGCTGTCCGATCCTTTCTGAACGGATTGAACGATGTCATTAATTTTGATGCTGAACAGAGCAGGCGACAGGATGCTCCCCTGCGGGACACCCAGCTCCTGCTCGTGAATGTCGGACAGGGTGGTGCCGACTCTCACCTGGAATTGTCTGTCTTGTAAAAAATTGTGGATAAACTGAGGCAGGTGTCCTCGGAAGCCGAGCTTGTGCAAGTCGGAAAGAATACCAAATTTCCACGTGGTATCGTAAGCTTTCTCCAGGTCAAAAAATATGGCCACCACATGTTGTTTGTTGACGAAAGCATTTCTTATCGTGGTTTCCAGACGAACCAGATGGTCAACGGTAGAGCGATGCTTGCGGAAACCGCACTGTTCCTTCGCCAGAAGGCCGTCTGTCTCTAGTTTCCACATCAGTCTACCGTTGACCATCTTCTCCATCAGTTTGCAGGCGCAGCTGGTCAGTGCTATTGGGCGGTAGTTGGAGGGGTTCGAGGGGTCTTTTCCCGGTTTCGGCAGCGGGATTATGAGGGCTTTCCGCCAGGAGGGTGGAAAAAAGCCTGTGACCCAGATGTGGTTATAAACTTTAAGCAGGGTGTCCAGACAGGTTTGGGGAAGGTGCTTTAGGAGTTTATAATGGACTTCGTCCATTCCTGGACAGGAATCAGTACAGGTCTGAAGGGCAGATTTAAGTTCGTTCATTGTGAAAGGAAGGTTGTAATTCTCTGTGTTGTCGGAAAAGAAGTTGCATGGTGTTTTTTCTGACAGGTTTTTGGTTTTAAGAAAGCGAGCAGATTTGTTAGCAGATCTCGAGTTCTGTTCTATTGTGGAGGCAAGCAAATTGGCAACTGCTTTCTTCTCTGTGACCAGAGCGTCTGAAAGTTTAAGATGGTGGAAGGTCGGGCATGCGTTTTTGCCCTTAATTCTTTTTAAAACCCTCCACACTTTCTTCTTGGGTGTGTTGGAGGTTAAGGAAGAGCAGAAATCTCTCCAAGACTTCCTCTGGCTCTTTTTAAAAACATACCTGGCTTTCGCCCTCAGCTGTTGATGGGTTCGAACGCTATCGGACTCCGGTCTCCGAAAGACGCGTCGCTGCGCTCTCTTCCGAGACTTGCGGGCCTCCCGACATTCCGCGTTGAACCAGGGCGTTCTAGGGACCCGAGGCTTGGAGGTAGACGATGGGACTGCTGCTTTGGCGCAATCTAAAACGATCCGAGTCAGAGCGTCAGCAGGGTCCTTGCTTTTCAATACTGTTTCTTCCTGCAGCTCAGCTCTTATCTTGGTGGTAAAAAAAACTCCAGTCTGCTTTGTCGTAGTACAGGCGGTCAGGCAGAGAGTCACCTTCTCCATCTGTGGGGCGGAGGACGACAGGAAAGTGGTCACTCCCGTGCAG
Source organism: Babylonia areolata (assembly GCA_011634625.1). NCBI lineage: Eukaryota > Metazoa > Mollusca > Gastropoda > Neogastropoda > Buccinidae > Babylonia > Babylonia areolata. The sequence goes on along the minus strand of JAAQRG010312984.1, from coordinate 1,627 downwards.
ATCGTCGTGCACTTTCCACTCGTAGTCCAGGACCAACGATGGATCGCAGACCGACAGATCTAAACACGAGAGCTTTCCAGAGGACAGATGCAGGTAAGTGGGAGACTTGTCGTTAAGACAGCACAAGTCCATGTCAGAGAGAAGGTTTTCTAAGAGAAGACCTCGGGCTGATGTCATCTCACTTCCCCAGAGCGGGGAGTGTCCATTGAAGTCGCCCAACAGTAAAAACGGACGTGGGAGCTGGTCGACCAGGTTCATGAGGTCCTGCCTCAGAACACGGACGGAAGGAGGAAGGAAGAGAGAGCAGACAGTGATGGTTTTCTCAAGTGTGACTCTGACTGCCACCGCCTGTAAAGGGGTGCTTAAAAAAGAACTGTACTGTATAAAAGGGACTTGTGAATAAAAAGAGCGACACCTCCCGTCAATCCCTCTTGCTTCGGTTGAGCGGGTTTAAAAACGGAGTTAAAACCAGAGAGAGATAAAACCTTGCCATCTCTTTGCAGAGTCTCCTGCAGTGCCAGCACTGAAGGTTTCAAAGCACGACAAAGCAGCTGGAGTTCCTGGAAGTTGGCATAGAATCCCCGGATATTCCAGTGGATCACTGCCATTAAAAAGGTTGTTTTTTAAAAAAAAATAAAGCAGCAGCCTATTCCATCGCTACCCCCTGCTCCTCCACTTGCGGTGGCTCAAGGTCCGCCAGGATGGAATATTTGTTCTTTGACATAAATTTTTCGGGTTCAGACCGGGTCGGAATATCCACCACCTCGGCCCCTCCCGATCCCGCCGTGGCCGCAGCCCTCCCCTCCTTGAGTTTTGGAGGTGCGGGGGGCTTCCGGCCACTTCCGCCAGCCCGAGGGCCAGGCAGACGAGAGGCGGGGCGAGGGGGCCCAGGGGGTGGGGTGGGGCGGGAGGCGGACAACGTGCCTCCGCCCGAGGCTTTTCTCTCCCGCCCAGCAGCCCCTGAGGACTGCCGCGCAGGATGGGAAGGGGTGGACACAGCGCCTCCACCCAAGGCCAACGGTTCCGACGAGGCGGTTAAGTCGTCCGTCTGCGTTCCTGTGGACATCGTCTGGACCGCGACGTCCACCGTCCTGGATCTGACGACAGAGGCATACGACGCCTTAGGCGACGCGGCCTCCACCTGTTTCCTTGCCTCAAAGAAGGAAATTTTCTGTTCTGTCTTGACTTTCTGAATTTGTTTTTCTTTCTTCCAGGCAGGGCAGTCCTTCGATGAGGACGGGTGGCCACCTCCGCAGTTCGCACACAGGGCTGCACTGACGCAATCGCCCTGGTGCGCCGCCTTCGAACAGGTGCCACACGCCTCTTCCTCCTTACATCTGTCTCTCACGTGTCCGAATTTCTGACACTTAAAGCATCTCAGAGGGGACGGTACTTACAGGCTGACATTAACTAGCAGGTATCCGACCCGAATGTCCTTGGGGACATCCGGGCAGCAGAAGGTGAGGAAGAAAGTGTTGGTCGGGACTCTGTCCGACCCCTTCCTCACCGTCACCCTGTACACATCGGTCACTCCCTGAGAGGACAGTTCGCTCTTGATCTCGGCCTCAGACACACCTTTCAACTCAGGGCATCTGATGACTCCCTTAGAGCAGTTGAGACCTTTGTG
>JAAQRG010312982.1:0-16434 GCA_011634625.1 Babylonia areolata | reverse complement strand
GTGTGTGTGTGTGTGTGTGTGTGTGTGTGTGTGTTTGTGTACACTCATGTGTGTGTGTGTGTGTGCGCGCGCGCGCACGTGTGTGTGAGTGTGTTAGTGTGAGTGCATGCGTGTGCGTATGCGAGCGTGTGCATGTGTGCATATCTGTGTCTGTGTCTGTGAGAGTTTTTGCACAGGCGCAGTCACCACCACCTCTCCAAACAAGCAGCCCTGTGAAGAGGGCCAAAGCGGGTGATGACACTGACCTGGTCGCAGGCCTAGCGCGTCAACGCAGTCACTGTGCAGAAAGTGCAGCGTGGTGCCCACCGTGAACACCACGTACTGGTTGTGACGCTCGTCCAGGCACAGTAACACGAGGTCACCCACGTTACACCTGCCGTCGCCAGGAGGAAAAACACCCCGCTTTTTATCCACCACCCACCAGCACTTCCCTCTCTCTCCTCTCCTGGTGTGACTGACTGCACCCCCCCCCCCCTCCCACACCCCTCCCACTGTCCCCAAATCCCCCCCCCCCCTCCCATCTTCCTTTTTTTTTTTTTCCACACTGGCATTTCTTGCCATGCCGCTTGTCTCAATGATTCTTTACTTGTCCGTTCCTTCACAGTTCCGCCATGAGGGTACCCACCACAGGAGATCCTGCACGGCCACACCCAGTGGTTTCTGTGTCTGGGTTCAGTAGTGCCGGTTCCAAATCAATGCGCACAGGACAGTACCTACTACGCCGTTTAGTTTTGACAATAAATGCCGAATCAATCGGGGGCAGAACGAGCCAGCATCTGCTCTGAATTAGACACAGCGGGTTCTTCTGGCACAAATATCATGACTTTTCAGTTCTGGATTCACCCTGGCATTGACACTGAGCAACGTTTCTGTATTCCATGATGATCAGTGATGATGGTACTGTCATGCTCAATGGCGATGGAGATCTGCATTCCATGCTTGATGAAGATGTTATGTTCCATAATGACTGATGAAGGAATTGTAATACTAAACACTGCATTCCATGACTGATGAAGATATTGTGAAGTTAAACAGATCTATGTTATCAGTGATGAAGATACCTGTGATGCTAAACAAATCTGCATTCCATGACCAATGAAAATGATATGCTAATCAGAACTATGCTCCATAACTGACGAAGATGACAGCTTGGAATGCCAATCAATTCTAATAGTAATACTGCACAACAGGACAACAAACTCACGCATGGCAACAATCACCCAAGTGTTGGTGTTGGTCAGGAAATTAGATCAGCACTCAAAATCACGTATGAGGTGTCTCAACAGGAGTCAACTCTGTGATCCGTCATCCCATTGGAGCCCAAATCACAATCAACTCTGGGCAAGTCAAATCAGGTGATATCAATCAAGGCTTCTGGCTAGGACTGAACTCCAACTTCCCAGTACATCAAAAGGGCTGACCACTGAGCAATGACTGCTCCGGTCAATGCTGATTGAGGATGGAAGATTGTATGGAAATTTTTAGAAGTCCATTCACACAACAGAAAGACAAGAAAAGTAAAGAAAAGTGGACAAGCATCATAAGCCCCCTGCTAAGGTACTGCTCTGTGTGCGTTCCCATCAGTGCAGCACAACAACAGAGCTCAGTCATTCACAAGGTTATGGAAGTCAACTCCCAACAATACACAGCGGGCACTGGCAGAGGTGTTTTCTCTCAGGTCCACACACGTTAACTGACCATCATCAGCCTGAACCAGCTCTCGGGTCACGTTAACAGATCGCATTCAGTCTGAACCACCTTCACATGCACAGACAGGAAGAATTTCAAAATACGCAGGTTAAAGATCCTGTCATCCATCACACACATTGTTGGGACAACGGAAACAAAACAGCCAGCTAACATATATAACAGCCTCTGAAAACAGAATATGGCTGCCTCACCAACAGGGTTATAGACACAAAAAAAAATCCAAGCACACGAGGGAATATAGAAAGAAAAACACCAATCAACTGCGAAAAAAAAAAATCGCAGAAAAAGGAAAATGACAATGATTGAGAAATAATGGAAAGCCTTCATTGCCATTACCGTTTCAACTGATCAACAACAATGATGCATACGACTACAAGGTAACCCATCTTTTGACCTGCTTGGAGATATAATTTGACAAAAAACGAGAACGCCAGAGAATCGACAGACAGAAAATAAGAAAAAATTTAGCCGTATGAAGAGCACAGGAACAGGAGTCATGATGGCTGCCGGAAAAAGAGGGCGCTAGTCAGGGGGGGCTGGGGAGGTTACCTACTTCCGGGAGGTTATCGGCCGTAGTTACTTTCATTTTCTCCGCACAGGCGGATAGTAGTTTGCACAGGGCAGGAATGTCAGACCCCTGCCGGAGTCTGCACTAGTTGGGTCACGGTTAAGTATGTGTAATTAAAGCCATCTTGTTCCCCTTCATGAAAAGGACACCACACAAAGTTAAGTAGGCTAAAGCTCCCACAGCCTTACCACAGGCATCAGGACAGTCAATTCCTACCCACTGTGTCAGGCTCTGCATAGGAAGGCAGGGCCCAATCCTCTCCAGCCGAAGACAGATACCCTATTTACACTTTGGCGGAGTGAGAAAAATAAATCATCGGGAGTGAAGAAAGCCTACCTTTCCTAAGGGACACACAACATCATGCCGAAAAGGGGCCTTGGACCCCGGTCACTGGTCAACACTGGATCAGAAGTTCAACGCCTGACCAACTGGACGCCCAGTTGAAATGGCTGTGTATCACATTTTATCAAGAAAACTACACAGCTAACAAACACACACACACACACACACACACACACGGGCCATGAGTTCATTCACACAGCCCGTGATGGCACAAAGACGGGTCAGACAGGAGAATGGAACCTACGTCAGGATGGACACTTTGTCCCGGGCCTCCTTGCGCACACTGGTCGTCATGGAGGTCTCCATCTGTTCAAATAGACAAAAAAAAACCAACCAAACAATTAAAACAAATTTTCTTTGCCTGCGAATGCTTAACTGTCTATACACTTACCACGCTTTATACATACTCGTGTCTCTCGTAACTATGCTTTATGCGTATTCTTCAAACACGCTTAATGTGTACCCTAGCTCTCTAAACTCTCAACCACACTTTATGCACACTCTGGCTGTCTAAACTCTCAACCACACTTTATGCATACTCTGGCCATCCAAACTCTCAAACATACTTTCTTTATGCATGCTCTGACTGAACTCTCAAACACACTTTATGCATTCTCTAGCTATCTAAACTCTTAAACACATTTTATGCATACTCTGGCTGTCGGAACTCTTAAATACACTTTATGCATACTCTGGCTGTCTTAACTCTTAAACACACTTTATGCATACTCTGACTGAACTCTTAAACACATTTTATGCATACTCTGGCTGTCGGAACTCTTAAATACACTTTATGCATACTCTGGCTCTCTTAACTCTTAAACACATTTCATGCATACTCTGACTGAACTCTTAAACACATTTTATGCATACTCTGGCTGTCGGAACTCTTAAATACACTTTATGCATACTCTGTCTTAACTCTTAAACACATTTTATGCATACTCTGGCTGTCGGAACTCTTAAATACACTTTATGCATATTCTGGCTGTCTGAACTCTTAAATACACTTTATGCATACTCTGGCTGTCTAAACTCTTAAATACACTTTATGCATACTCTGGCTGTCTTAACTCTTTAACACACTTTATGTATACTCTTAAACACACTTTATGCATACTCTGACTGAACTCTTGAACACACTTTAAGCATACTCTGGCTGTCGGAACTCTTAAATACACGTTATGCATACTCTGGTTGTCTAAACTCTTAAATACACTTTATGCATGCTCTGGCTGTCGTAACTCTTAAACACACTTTATGCATACTCTGACTGAACTCTTAAACACATTTTATGCATACTCTGGCTGTCTTAACTCTTAAACACTTTATGTATACTCTGGCTGTCTGAACTCTTAAATACACTTTATGCATGCTCTGGCTGTCGTAACTCTTAAACACTTTATGTATACTCTGGCTGTCTAGATTCTTAAACACACTGTTAAACACACTTTATGCATACTCCAGGTGATTAGACTGTTAACCATACTTCATGCAATGAGGCATACTCTAGGAGTCTAGATTCATTAGCATACTTCATGTAATGTTGTTTTCACCAACCGTCTAAGACTCTCATTCACATTTTACACACTCTTCCTGTTGCTGTAAGTGCCTTGGAAACAAAAATACAATGATTATTAACAACATGTCTAACTTTCCAACTGAAACACACCAAATGAAATGTCAGTTTGTTAACTGTGATTTATGCATTGTATTACCCATCTGTGAATTACCTATCAATAATCTGCACAGAGCCTACTATGTTTACATACATTCGCAGAAACGTCATTGTTGCTCATGACCATTTACGACTGAGATTGCGCCATAATTTTAGCTCAATTGGCCAAACGAGCTAAGTAAGTTTGTGACCTGATGCAAGTCTTTGTCAGATACAAAACATGAGTGCCAAAGAATCGACAGACAGACAGAAATACGAAAAAAACTTAGCCATATGAGGAACACAGGATCAGGAGTCAAGATGACTGCCGTAAAAAGAGGGCAATAGTCAGGGATGCACAGGGGAGGTAACCTACTTCGGGAGGTTATCAGCCGTAGCTACTTTTGTTTTCTCCACATAGGTGGGTAGTAGTTTGCACAGGACAGGAATCAGACCCCTGCCAGAGTCTGCACTAGTGGGTCACAGTTAAGTATGTGTAATTAAATCTAAGATCAATCCAGAATGGTATTCTATACACTTCATATTCCCTTCCAAATAAACATCTTTTTCTTTCGATTTCCAAAATGTATCATAAATGTTTCACTGCATAATCCAAAAACACCACCACCACCACCACCTAATGAAGTATTAAAAGGAAAAAAAAAAAGCTAAAAATAAATGCCTTTCAATTTGAATCATTAACTATACCATACTTGGTGACACACTCACCAGTTTCTTTTCCAGCTCTGAAATTTTCTGGTCCTTCATTTGCACCTCCTGTTATAAGAAAAAACGCATATTAATAATCATAACATTAATACATTTAAAACATTTGTTTCTATATTGAGACAGGACACAAATAATGAAGATTTGGAGATCAGTGACAATCTAATGTGATCTTTCTGCAGAAAGAGTTTACTGGTCTAGAAATCATTACCTGAAATACATTTACCAGCGTAGTAAATGATCAATGTAATATAATGAGCGGTTCTGATGAAATCTCTATTTTTCGCAGATCCGAATCATTGCAGAAATGTCTACCAAGGATTTAGCCTAGAAAGCAATGTCTTCATCAAAGCAACATCACGTAATTTTTTATTCTCTTCCTCAAAGAACTGTACTTTGAAACTACTTCTGCTTTCATGGGCTGCAACCCCAATGTTCACTTGTAAGAATGGGCTTTTTACGTGTGCAACCATTCTTTACCCCGCCACGTATGCAACCATACTCCATTTTGGGGGATGTGCATGCTGGGTATGTCCTTGTTTTCGTAACACTGACATGGATTACAGGATCTTAAACATGCATATTTATTCTTCTGCAAAGGGGGTTCAGGCACTAGCAGGTCTGCACATATGCTGACCTGGAAGATTAGAAAAATCTCCACCAGTAACCCACCAGGTGCACTGAAACTGGGGACCCAAGCCAGGAAACAGACTGTGAAACTAACATTTAAATTTTCTTATGCCTATACACAAGCATTCACAATGTCAAGTCATACTTTTATATATTAATCTATAAAAAAAAAAAGAAAAAAGAAAGAAAGACCTAAAATAACATGTTTGACTACTACTACTATTGCAAGTTTACTAAGATAGCACCAAATCAAATAAATTTTGCTCTAAGCGTTTTACAATACAATAATTCCATAAAACTAACATTACAATATGTTACACTATCCATCAAAGCAAGTAAGTCCAACTGATTGAGAAACATCACAACAACAAGAAATGCACCAATAGTTCAGTGAGTTTCAACACACATCGCAAACTATGTGTGCACGCATACAAAGATACTCTTAATGCACACACATACATAGCACCGAATCAAAGGCAGTTTGGAAAAGGGGAGTCATAAGGTTGGTTTTGAAATGAAGTAGATTCAGGAGACACAGCTGTCAGACATCAGCCCAGATCACAAAACCAACTGACCTGTTCAGAGTACACCGACTGTGTCATGACTCCCTCTGTGCCACTGGAACAAAACAATCACTTTGGAATCAGTCACTGTGTGTGTGTGTGTGTGTGTGTGACTGAGTGTGTGTGTGACTGAGTGTGTGACTGAGTGTGTGTGTGACTGAGTGTGTGTGTGTGTGTGTGTGTGTGTGTGTGTGTGTGACTGAGTGTGTGTGTGTGTGTGTGTGTGTGTGTGACTGAGTGTGTGTGTGTGTGTGTGTGTGTGTGTGTGTGACTGAGTGCAGTGTGTGTGTGTGTGTGTGTGTGTGTGTGTGTGACTGTGTGTGTGTGTGTGTGTGTGACTGAGTGTGTGTGTGTGTGCGTGTGTGTATAAAAGTGACTGGAGTGTGTGTGTGTGCGTGTGTGTATGTGTGACTGAGTGTGTGTATGTGTGACTGAGTGTGTGTGTGTGTGCGTGCGTGTGTGTGTGTGACTGAGTGTGTGTGTGTGTGACTGAGTGTGTGTATGTGTGTGTGTGTGTGACTGAGTGTGTGTGTGTGTGACTGAGTGTGTGTATGTGTGACTGAGTGTGTGTGTGTGCGTGTGTGTGTGTGTGACTGAGTGTGTGTATGTGTGACTGAGTGTGTGTGTGTGTGTGACTGAGTGTGTGTGTGTGCGTGTGTGTGTGTGTGACTGAGTGTGTGTATGTGTGACTGAGTGTGTGTGTGTGTGTGACTGTGTGTGTGTGTGGGCGTGCGTGCGTGTGTGTGACTGAGTGTGTGTGTGTGTGCGTGTGTGTGTGTGTGTGTGTGTGTGACTGAGTGTGTGTGTGTGTGTGTGTGTGTGTGTGCGCGTGTGTGTGCGTGTGACTGAGTGTGTGCGTGTGTGTGTGTGTGTCAGTGTGAGTGTGTGTGTGTGTGTGAGTGTGTGTGTGTGACTGAGTGTGTGTGTGTGACTGAGTGTGTGTGTGTGTGTGTGTATGTGTGTGTATGTGTGCGGGTGGTGGTGTTTACAAAATCTGTATGTATGTAAGAACATGGTCTATGTCCATATATGTTTGTTGGCTTCTTGGTATGTTTGCAGGCAAGCATGAATAGTAGTAGTAGTAGGCCTCCTTCGGTCATGGCTCACCATGGATAGAGTATATCCGACCTAATGTCTAACTGGGCTGTCTGCTTGGACCAAGCAGCGTCGCCTGTGACTGTAGAGACTGATGTGAGAGAGACAGTCTCTGCTGCAGCGGTCACATGTGTAAGCTGATGCTGGTCTGTTGGCTGCCGTCCCTTTTCTGTAAGCTAGCTTTTCTGCTGCAGCAGCTGACAGTTTGTCCTCACCCATACATGCATACACACGAATATATATATCAGAAATGTGTGAGTGCTCAAGTATATAATTTTGTACAAGGCCATTTTGTTTCTACTTTTCAAACCTGTACATGTATTGATGTGTTCGTTATTTGTCATAATCAACGACCAAAAAAAACTGTAAAGAAGAAGAAAAGTGCACTGAATACATGCAGGAGCAACCCAGGAGGACCCCCAACTGACCTCTGCGCCATGTCGTAGAGGGGTGTGGCAGAGGCGGTCATCACATTGTACTGCTCGCTGTAGTACTGAAGCTGCATCTGCATCGCCCCCATCTCACTCTCCAGGCGCTGCTTCTCACGCCTGTCACCGGAAAACTTTCACTTTCAATGAACAGTGCAGGCTTGTCCCTATGAACGCTACTTCACATACACACACAGCATGCTGGTCAGGCTTTGAGGAGAATCGAGAAAGAGGAGGAGGAGCAGAGAAAGAAGGTGGAGGAGGAGGAGCAGAAAATGGCAAAAGGAGGAGTTGAAGGTTGAGAAGGAGGAGAAAAAAGTAAAGAGGATGAGGAGGAGAAGGTGGAGGAGGAGCAGAAAAAAGCAAAAGGAGAAGGTGGAGGAGAAAAGGTGGAGGAGGAGGAGAGAAGGCAAAAGGAGGAGGAGGAGAAGACGAAGGTGGAGGAGGAGCAGAAATGGCAAAAGGAGGAGAAGGTGGATGAGGAGCAGAAAAGGCAAAAGAAGGAGGAGAAGAAGGTGGAGGAGGAGCAGAAAAGGCAAAAGGAGGAGAAGAAGGTGGAGGAGGAGCAGAAAAGGCAAAAGAAGGAGGAGAAGAAGGTGGAGGAGGAGCAGAAAAGGCAAAAGGAGGAGGAGGAGAAGATGGAGGAGGAGCAGAAAAAAGCAAAAGGAGGAGGAGGAGGAGGAGAAGGTGGAGGAGGAGCAGAAAAGGCAAGAGGAGGAGGAGGAGGAGGAGGAGAAGAAGGTGGAGGAGAAGGAGAAAAAAGCAGAAGATGGAGGAGAAGCATGTGAAGGAGGACTGGAGGTGGAGCAACAGCAGAAGGAAGAGGAGGAAGAGGAGGAGAGGAGGAGGAACAGAAGGAGAATGAGGAGTAGGAGGAGGAGGAGCAGAAGTAGAAGGAGGAGGAAGGAGGAGGTGTCTGAGGATATCAACTGATCAAGAGTCCTCAGACATATCTTTTAATTAATTAACATCTCATAGAAAAAGAAAAAAAATGGCAAGGAGGAATTACACTGCTGGACAGAAAGATCTCTCAACTTTGACACATAAAATCTGAGAGAAATTAATGTATTCTAATATCAGATAAAAAGCCCATGAGATAAACAAGATTTAAGTTAAACTGATTTTTTGAAACACTGTGAAATAACCCTGTAAGAATAATGTTTAATAATGTTTAATAAAGTCTTCATTAATACCGGAGTAACTATCACATCTTCAGCCATTATTTACAACTTCAAAACTTCTATGCATAAACACCCACACACATTCACACAAGCTACATACCCACACCATCACAACATAAAACAACCACTGATTTCAGCCAACTACTTTGTTCTTGGACTGCGACTCCCACGTTCACTCATATGTATACGAGTGGGCTTTTACGTGTACAACCGTTTTCACCCTGCCATTAACAGCAGCCACACTCCGTTTTCGGGGGTGTTCGTGCTGGGTATATTCTTGTTTCCATAACCCACCGAACGCCAACATGGATTACAGGATCTTTAACGTGCATATCTGCTTGTGTATACACACGAAGGAACTTCAGGCACAAGCAGGTCTGCACATACATGTTGACCTGGGAGACTGGAAAAATCTCCACCCTTTACCCACCAGGCCGCTGTTACCGAGATTCAAACCTGGGACCCTCAAGCTCAGTCAGACAAAGACCACAAGTGCACAGCAAGAACCGTCAACCAGAACTCACTTGAGGTTGGATGCCTCCTCCTTGACACTGGCCAGCCGTTTCCTGATGACGTTGATCTCCTCATCATGCTCCCTCTCCTCCACATCACCACCTGTGGCACATGCACACACAGCAAGCCTTCCAGTCTTTCTGCTGCCCCATCATCTGCACTGTTTTCAGTGACACTACCCCCACACTGCTGGTTTCCAAGCTTCCCATACATGGGCTACACCCAGGTTCATCCGGCACAGTCCCAGTGTCGGCAGTCCAGAGGGAACTATTGATGTGAGGCTGCCAGGAGGCCACATACCAGAGGAGACCCTGCACTGCTGCCCTGTCATTTTGGTTGTGTTTGGTAGTGCCTGTTCTGAATCGGCGTACTATGGACACACCCTACCATGTCCCCTACTGACAACAATCATTGCTTTGTGATGAATCCAGACTAAGTGAGCCCCGAACCCCAAATGTTCCATTCTTCTTCTTCTGTTTCCTTTTTTTTCTTTAGGTTTCACAGAATTTGGAACTTTTTGTTTTCTATATTTTGATAATGATGAATGATGTGATAAGCTGATGAAGATGCTGATATCGGGGGTCTGTACTCTCATAATGCGTCCCAGCATTAACCAGGCTGAAACATATAGACACCTGTCAGGAAATCGGAGCAACGCTCCTAAAGACGCATCTGTCTTCCCAGTCAGCTGGTCAGCCTTTTGTTTCTGTCCAGTCTGACACTGTCATCTCTCATGAACCGTCACATGACATAGAACGTTCCTCTTTCTTCAACACATTGTCAGGAATGAGGACGGCACTGCTGACTGAATACAGAGTGCTGACACTCCCTCCTAGAGAAACCTAACAGCACATGGTCAATGCTCTCTCTCCTATCTAGGTCCACTAGTATGGAACAACAAAACATCACTCTCTCCTATCTAGGTCCACTAGTATGGAACAACACATCACTCCCTCCTATCTAGGTACACTAGTATGGAACAACAAAACATCACTCTCTCCTATCTAGGTCCACTAGTATGGAACAACAAAACATCACTCTCTCCTATCTAGGTCCAGTAGTATGGAACAACAAAACATCACAGTAGTATGGAACAACAAAACATCTCTCTCCTATCTAGGTCCACTAGTATGGAACAACAAAACATCACTCTCTCCTATCTAGGTCCAGTAGTATGGAACAACAAAACATCACTCTCTCCTATTTAGGTCCACTAGTATGGAACAACAAAACATCACTCTCTCCTATCTAGGTCCACTAGTATGGAACAACAAAACATCACTCTCTCCTATCTAGGTCCACTAGTATGGAACAACAAAACATCACTCTCTCCGATCTAGGTCCACTAGTATGGAAAAACAAAACATCACTCTCTCCGATCTAGGTCCAGTAGTATGGAACAACAAAACATCACTCTCTCCTATCTAAGTCCAGTAGTATGGAACAACAAAACATCACTCTCTCCTATCTAGGTCCACTAGTATGGAACAACAAAACATCACTCTCTCCTATCTACGTCCAGTAGTATGGAACAACAAAACATCACTCTCTCCTATCTAGGTCCAGTAGTATGGAACAACAAAACATCACATGGTCAATGCTCTCTCTCCTATCTAGGTCCAGTAGTATGGAACAACGAAACATCACAGCAGTATGGAACAACAAAACATCACATGGTCAATGCTATCTCTCCTATCTTGGTCCAGTAGTATGAAACAACAAAGCATCACTCTCTCCTATCTAGGTCCACTAGTATGGAACAACAAAACATCACTCTCTCCTATTTAGGTTCAGTAGTATGGAACAACAAAACATCACTCTCTCCTATCTTGGTCCAGTAGTATGGAACAACAAAACATCACAGTAGTATGGAACAACACGACATCACTCTCTCCTATCTAGGTCCAGTAGTATGGAACAACAAAACATCACTCTCTCCTATCTAGGTCCAGTAGTATGGAACAACAAAACATCACTCTCTCCTATCTAGGTCCAGTAGTATGGAACAAACTGCCCATCTGAATCTGTCACTTGGATTTTTCAGAAGCTTCTGATCACAGAAGCAAGACATTATTTTTAGTTTTGTTCCTGGTTTTAAACCCTGTGTATCTTCATAATTCACATGTGTGTGCATGTATGTATGCACACATGAATGTGCGTGCGTGTGTGTGTGCATGCGTGGGTGGGGTGCATGTGCGTGTGTGCGTGCATGCGTGCGCGCGCGCCTGCATGTGCGTGTGTGTGCGCATGTGTGTTTGTGGCAATAAGCACACTGGTACACTCACCATCCATCATTATGTCCAGCTGAGCGGTTAGCTTTTCGATCATGGCATCCTTGTCCTTGACAGCTTTGGTGATGGCTTCATTGAAGTTGATCTGTGAACAGTCCAAAAACATTAGGGATCAACTGTCCATAAGTTTTACAGTTCTCACTGCAGTTTATTGACGTTGAAAACAGTCCTCATCACCAATGACTAACTTTCCGTTAGTTTTACAACTCTGACTATAGTTTAATGAAGTGGATCTGTAATCATCTGTGACACATCAACTATGAGTTTTACAGCTCTGACTATAGTTTACTTAATCAATCTATAAACAGTCATGGTACATCAGTGGCCAATTCGATAGTTTATTGAAGCTGATCTGTTATCAGATGTGCTACATCAACTGTCTTGGATTTACACTTCTGACTATAGTTAATTGATCTGGAAACACTCATGGTAAATCAATAACCAACTGTCAGTTATAATATTTTTTAACAATAATTAATTTTTGTATAGCGTTATGATACCTCAAACCTTGATGGAACCGTTGGAACAGGTGTGCAACGTCTAACCATGACACCTAGTGCAGTTAAACCTTTTTTCTTTTTTTTAATGTTTGCAGTGGAACCACGTGACAGGGACAGACCTGTCTCTCAGCCAGCACGGCACTCTTGCAGGTCTGCACAGCCTCCTCCTTGTCCCTCTGGTGCCGCTCCTCCAGTTCTGCCACCTGCCTCTCCCTCCCTCGCTTCTCCTCCTCCAGCAGCTGAAAGCAGTTTATTTCATCACTTCCTCAAGCCCGACTGAACGACACAGGAAACCAGTGATGAGCGCCTGAAGGCAGCTGTCAATCAGCTCTTTACCCAGGTAGGCAGCCTGTTGTGCAAATGACTGTGTGTGTGTTTCAAAAGCGCTTTGGTTACTGACCAAAGATGAGTGCTATATAACATTTATAAGTTACATTTTAAGTACCAATATCCATGTCTTTGCCCACAAACCTTTGGGCAAGCTCTCAGTCAAGGCCTGACCAAGCCTTGGGTTTATCATGGGAAGGCCAGGCATCTGTATCTTACATATGTGTTTCTTCTTCTTCTTCTTCTTCTGCGTTCACTCGTATGCACACGAGTGGGCTTTTACGTGTATGACCGTTTTTACCCCGTCATGTAGGCAGCCATACTCCGTTTTCAGGGGTGTGCATGCTGGGTATGTTCTTGTTTCCGTAACCCACCGAACGCTGACATGGATTACAGGATCTTTAACGTGCGTATTTGATCTTCTGCTTGCATATACACACGAAGGGGGTTCAGGCACTAGCAGGTCTGCACCTATGTTGACCTGGGAGATCGAAAAAATCTCCACCCTTTACCCACCAGGCGCCGTCACCGTGATTCGAACCCGGGACCCTCAGACTGACAGTCCAACGTTTTAACCACTCGGCTACTGCGCCCGTCATATGTGTTTGATTCTGGGACAGGCTCTCACCCAAGGTCTGACCAACATGCTGGGTTTATTCACTGTCCGGCATCTGTTTCTTTGGGGGTTTTTAACAGCAAAGAAGGCACATTAAAGCACACAAGGAAAAAAAAACATCTGGTGCCAGTGACCCATTTTCTGGAATCCTGACCAATCAGTGTTCCTTTAGCATGTAAATGTACACAACAGATGTACTTTACCTGGGCTTTCATCAGCTGTGCCATTCCTTGGTTGTGTGATCAAGTCCTCATGTCAGTGTACTACATTTCAAACTGTTAAATATTCTTCGTATCAATAACTGTAATCAACAACCCTTTGTTACTGCCTACTTTTATTGACATCTACTAAGTACTTTTATCGCCATCCAATCTTTCACATCCATAGAGTCACAATTCAATGCTTAAGAGTGAGCAAGTTTAACTGTCAAGACAGAAGGAAATGAATACTTAAAAACAACAACAACAAAAAAAAAGAGATAAAGATAACGAGTGAAGCATTCCCACCTGTTCGTACTGCTGGGACACCTCTGCCTTTGCCTTCTGCACAGCTTGTGCCACCAGTCGCTGAAGCTCCTCCTCAGACAGGACCTCCCCCCCCTCACTCTGAACGCTGCGCTCGTCCACTTCACAACCCTCGCTCTGCACCGCACGTTCGCTGACAGGTGACGCCTCGCTCTGAACGCCCTGCTCACAGCTGGAAGAGCCGTCACTCTGAACGCCCTGCTCACTCAGGCGCAGCCGCTCGCTCTGCGTCACCTGGTCACAGACGTCCCGAACATTCTGCACGCCTCGCTCTGCCGAGAAGTAGTCTGTCTGCACGGCCAGGTCCCCCAAGCCCCATCCCTCCTCCCACTGCACGCCGTGGTCCCTCACCTCGCACGCCTCGCTCTGCATCTCACGGTCGTCCAGGCTCACAAAGGAAGCATCACTCTGCGTGCCCTGATCGCAGCATGACGACGTGTCTTCGACTTCACTCTGCACCTCCGCCTCCCTCACCTCCGGCACAGCCACAGCCTCCTCCAGCTCCGCCTTGACACGCTCCAGCTTGAGGTCAAACTCCGACTGCAGGTCTGCCTCCTGGGCGGCCAGCCTGCCGGTCCACTCGCTCTGCATGGCCTCCAGCTCCGCCCGGTGCAGGCTCTGCAGCTCCTCCTCCCTCTCCCCCAGCAGCCTGGCCTGCTCCGTCCTCAGCTCCTCCATCTCCGCATGCTTCTGCTCACTCTCCTTCCGTGCCAAGGACTCCGCTTCCTTCCGCAACTCTTCCACAAGGGCGGCACGGACCTGCTCCACAGCCTGGGTCTTCTCGGCCAGCAGTGCCTCCTGCAGCTCCTGCCTCTCCACCGCCCACTGCTGCCGCAGAGACTCCACCGCTGCCTCCTTGTCTGACGCCGCCTGGACACAACACACACATCATTGTACTGTGTTGTATTGCATTGCATTGTATTGTATTGCACTGCACTGCACTGCATTGTATTGTATTGTATTGTATTGTATTGTATTGTATTGCATTGCACTGTATTGTATTGCGTTGTCATTTGTTGCATTGCATTGCACTGTATTCCTTTTATTTTTTGTTTACAACAGATTTCTGTGTGGAAGTTGGGCCACACTGGGCTATCTCCAAGAAAAGTGTGTCTGCCATAGTGTAGTGCCACTCTTTTTTTTTCTTCATTTTTTTTTTTCATGGAAAGATGATGATATGATATGGATACTTATAATGCCTATCTTCAGTCAGAGACCAAACTCTAAGTGCTTTACACACAGTCACTTTCACAACAGGCTGCCTACCTAGGGTAAAGCTGACTTACAGCAGCCATTCATTTCCTGTGTCATTCAATCACGTTTCAGTCATGCACACACACACACTCACTCAGACATGCAACACTGTATCTGTATAATCATTTTAGTCTATTTACCCTGCCATGTAGGGTAGTGGAGAGGAGTGATGGCCTAGAGGTAACGCGTCCGCCTAGGAAGCAAAGAATCTGAACGTGCTGGTTCGAATCACGGCTCAGCCGCCGATATTTTCTCCCCCTCCACTAGACCCTGAGTGGTGGTATGGACGCTAGTCATTCGGATAAGACGATAAACCGAGGTCCCGTGTGCAGCACGCACTTAGCACACGTAAAAGAACCCACAGCAACAAAAGGGTTGTTCTTGGCAAAATTCTGTAGACAAATCCATGTCAATAGGAAAAACAAATAAAACTGCACAGAGGAAAAATACAAAAAAAAAAAGGGTGGCGCTGTAGTATAGCGACGCGCTCTCCCTGGGGAGGGCAGCCTGAATTTCACACAAGAAAAATCTGTTGTGATAAAAAGAAATACAAAATACAAAAACAAAATGTAGGCAGCCATACCCCTGAGAGCACTGGGCATGTTCTCGTTTCCATAGCTACCCAAAAGTTGACATGAAACCCTGTTAGTTCTCACCTGTGCCAGCTCTTTCCCGGCCTGATCCAGGCGTGTCTGCAGCAGCGTTGCCGCCGACTCCTGGTGGTCCAGGGCCTCGCGCATCTCGGTGCGCACGCGGTCCGTCTCCACCTCCACCGCCAGCAGGTTCTGGCGCTGCAGCTCCTGCAGCTCCGTATCGTGCCGCTGCCTCTGGGCCTCCGCCTCTCGCTCGTGCCTCTCCCGCTGCTGCTGCAGGTCTCGGTTCAGGTCCGTGATGCACTGCGTCAGGTCCAGCAGGCGCTGTTGCCCCATCGCCATCAGAACAACAAAAAAAAGAAGAAAAAAAAGAATTAGAAATAAAGATTTTTTTTTTTTTTTTTTCTTTAAAGAGGTCAGGGAAGTACTGTGCTGTGTGTTGTGCATCGCAAGTCTGGTTTTTTTTCCCTGGTTGTGCATCCCAACTTTTCATTCTCCCTTTGCTGTGCTTTTTTTTTTTTTTTCTTTTTCTCTTTGCTGTGCATCACAAGTTTTCTTATTTCCCTTTGTTGAGCATCACAAGTTTTCTTATTTCCCTTTGTTGAGCATCACAAGTTTTCTTTCTTTTTCCCTTGGTTGTGCATCACAAGTTTTCTATTTTCCCTTGGTTGTGCATCACAAGCTTTATATTTTCCCTTTGTTGTGAATCACAAGTTTTCTTTTTCCTTTTATTGTTTTCTTGTATTGTTTCTCTAGAAACACACTGAGCTGTTCAATAAAACAGCTTCCATGTTCCTACATGTGCATAAACTGTAAGAAAGCAAAGGGAACTAACTTCTACAGTATTTCCCAGCTGTGTAAACACTTGTCAACTTTGTGATGAAAACTGGAGGATTTTTAGTATACTTTCAGTGAT
>JAAQRG010312923.1:0-16408 GCA_011634625.1 Babylonia areolata | reverse complement strand
ATCATCCATACAGACAGCACGGCCATCATCCATACAGACAGCACGGCCATCATCCATACAGACAGCACGGTGATCATCCATACAGACAGCACGGTGATCATCCATACAGACAGCACGGCCATCATCCATACAGACAGCACGGCCATCATCCATACAGACAGCACGGTGACCAAAGCTATTCTCAACAGAGGCAGGAGCAAGCACACTGACGTCAGCAGTCTTCTCAGCAACATGTTCTGGCTGTGTGTGAAGCATAACTTTACTGTCAGAGCCATTCATGTGCCAGGTCTTGTCAACACTATTCCTGATACTGTGTCTCGTTTACAGGAGAGGAAAGTGTGAGCAGCTAGCTACTCTGCTGGTGAACTGGTCGCGCTCTGCCTTTAGTGGGACACTGGATGTATCAGCCGGAGGTCACATGTCTTTACACTCGTTGATGTTTCTCTTGCAGGAAATGTGCAGTAATTCCAAGTACAGCTGGAAGAACTCGGGCATTTCAGGGGACTTACGTTCGCACAAAATACTCGTACACATCTGGCGGCATTCTTAGACTTTTGTAAGAAGATGGATATCCCCCCTGTATCTGTGACTGAGTGTGAGGTGGCGCTGTTCGCTACTTACCTGGTGCGTCGCCTCAAGTCTTCTTCAATTAGGCAGACCCTCAACATACATTTAGTGTGGTTTTGGCCATCCGTTCGAACAGTCATGGCTAGTTGAAACAGCACTGTGTGGTACTAACAGAGAGAAAGGCTATGACGTTGTGCGTAAAGCCCCCATTACTCCGAGCTTGTTGCTGGCCATTTGAGGCCAGCTTTACCTAGCATTGCCCGTGGACGCTCTTTTGTGCAGCATGTATGGTCATGTTTCATGGACTGTTGGGAAGATGTAACTTGTTTGGCGATGAGAAAGGCCTTCAGGCCGGCAGACAGTTGACAAGGGACTGTTTTGTGGCAGAGCGGGACCAGAACTTCATTACTGTGCTTGTCAAGTGGTCCAAGAACAATCAGTTTAGATAAAAGGTTCACAAAATCAGTCTCCCTGTACTTGATACCCATCCCCTGTGCCCAGTGGTAGCAATTCATGGCGCCTTCAGTTTACAAGGTTCCAAACCCCCGATGCCCAAGCTTTCCCTCTGACAGCCACAGCCTTCACCCGGCGTCTCCGCATGCTCGTGGCAGGGCGTGTGGACATTTCAAGCCACAGTTCTAGACGTGGTGGTGCTACCTGGGCGTAGTCTTGCGGGGTGCCCGGGGAGGGGATCAAAGTGATGGGAGACTGGAAAAGTTCATCGTATTTAGCCCATGTGGATCAAATCCCGCAACTCACCCTGGACTATGATAGAATAAAAATGTGCAAAAATCACCCACGTGTTAGACCTATACTTTCTTGGGGCGTTTGGGAGTGGCTGTTGTTGGTAAACTGACGTCCCCCCCACATGGGTGGAAGAAATTGTCTTGTGTTGGGTTTTAGTTAAATTTGGAATGAAATGATGTTTTCCTCATTGGTATTTTATGACGCCTAATCAGGAGCTGAGGTCTCATGTGTGTGTGCGCGTGTATGTGTGTGTGTGTGTGTGTGTGTGTGTGTGAGTGATTGTGCTGGTGAGTGACCAGTAGAGCTGCTGCTCAAGAAAGGAAGATTTAAATCCCACTTTAACCTCCATCCCTCCCCTGCACCACCTCCCACACACAAACGTGTACACATATGACACGTCTGATATAATCATGTCACTCAAAGTGAAAAGACGTTAGATTAAAGAAACACACACACACACACACACACACACACACACACACACACACACCATTACACGGCATTACATAACATGGGATGACATGACACAACACTGCATTGCACTACAACCATTCCCCCGCAATGCAGCCAGTTGCACAGTCACACAGCCAGAACACAGTATTGATCAGCGTCAGTATTAGTTACAACAGGATAGTTCTGTGTTCTCACCATAACGGATGAGGATGCTGATACCGCTGTGGATATCCTTTTAGGTGTGGCGCTACAGTAACGTTTATTTATTATTATTATTGTTGTTGTTATTATTATTATTATTATCTTTTGCAATACATTTCAATGTCAACCAGGCCCGAGAAACACAGACACCAAAAGCACAAGATAGAACTAGAATTGTTTTAGCAACACCATCAAAGACATATCCGTGTACTGGATAGTGGCATTCAACTATGCGTTCTGTTCTCATTGCAAACTGAGCTGTGAGTAGGATTTGGGTAGCTGTGAGTAGGATTTGGCGAAGGGCTAAAAAACACAAAAAAACACATCGTGTTTGGAAAAAAAATTAACATTCGACATGAAATATCGACCTCCCCCAAAGCCCGCCTCCTTCTTGCGTTCTGATTGGATGACGCACCGCACCACGTGCACTGGAGGGGGCGTGAAGCTTCCCTCTGATTGGTCGAGCCCACGATGCCGGGTGGGGAAGGGAGGGGTCTGTGTGGGTAGGTGGAGGGGGATTGGAGGGGGGGGGGGGCTATAAAAGATGGTCACTGAGCTCTTCAGCTTTGCTTCAGTTGAATGCAACGTCGACCTCTGCTAAACAGACGCTGTAAAGGTTTGGAACCTGTTGGCTGAGATCACTTTGGCCAGAGTGTAAGCCCCGGCACTGTACGGAAATAACCAAGGTCAGACTCGAACCCTGAGACCCGTCCCTGCTACTGCGCGCCATGCGGTTGTCTGTCTCGCTGCTGGCGGGGGCCCTGTGCCTTTTTGGTGAGGAAAGGAGAGAGAGAGAGAGAGAGAGAGAGAGAGAGATTGATCGGAATGTTTTATTCACGTGAAGGCCTCAGCCCCAGGTGAAGGGGTTCACATGAACATGACGCGTCTCAACGGAACTACATCTAAACAAGGAAGCATGAAGTCGAGGCAGCAAAACAAAGTTCACGAAGTGGCGATTCCTCTTAAATTTGATGCCTCTTGGTGCAAAAACAAGGAAGAAATATGTTCGTCGCTAGCATTGCTTGACAACATTAACTGACTTGTTTAAATAGAGAGGGATGTTTGTAGTAGTTAGGTTTTATGAACATCTTGACGTATATTTCTTAGTTCTGGGCAACAAAGAGCAAAACATACCCCTTTTTCTCGGGTTTCACAACACAAAAGACAGATTGAATCATTGGCACTAAACGTTGTGTAACTAGAACGATGCGATGTCAGTTCTGATATTCCTAATCTTAATGTCGTTGTTGTTAATTTCAAATGCCTACCTTCATCTAGAAGCAGATAAGGTTTCAAATCGGGTACACTACATAAAGTTCTATACATACCCAAGTTATTGATATCCTGTATGCGATTATACCACGTTTTCCATCTACAATCAATTAGCCCATGTCAGAAAACATCATAAAATCATAACATAACATCTCAGGCACCCTGTTCCATCCACACAATGCTTCATTACCAAAATTGTCCTTCCTTTACTGTACGATTCCTACGTTTTATACGCATTATTCTGTATTCTGTTCCCTTCCATTTACAGAAGGTTAAGCCAGTGGCAAATACAGTTCACAGAAGAGTTTATAGATATTGGAATGTTTTTATATTCCGATTGTTTTCTTTGTGTTAACTTTATGCATCAAAATTTCGAAATATAACACTGTGTGAAGCGGAAAATATAATGTGAATTATGCTACTCTCTCCTTACGTTTAATGTAAACGGATAATTTCCCAAGCGTCACCGTTTCCGTCTGATTTCAAGAAGATCCACCAGCAAAAGCTGGCCGCTTATGTGAAAAGAACATAGCGTGCGTTCTTTTTGGATTTGTCAACCACAACATTCTCTTCCGATGTCTGCCATGGCGACTGGAGCCAGAAAACAGTAACGCTAGGATCGTGGTTCAGAAACACTATGCTTTGCCAATAGATTTGTTTGTTTTGTTTTAAATCCATACAAAGGCACATGGACAATGAATCTCGTTACGGTCTTTTTAACACATTCTTGCATGAAACCTTTCTCACATTGATGGGGGCCAAATTCATCTGCGTTCCCAAGCACCTACTGTTTCGATTATAAAAAAAAAAAGAAGGAAAATGCCACCACCCACCCCCGTTCCCTGCCCACCATCCTACCCCGCCTCCCCCTCCCTCCCCTCCTCACACACATGCCTCAAAGCTTTCCCAGTCAAGCCCTCCACCTTCCAAGGTCCTAGGACCTGAATAACACACACACACACACACACACACACACACACACACACACACATCAATATATATATATATATATATATATATATATATACCTACCTCCATACAAGAAGATCATACTCTCTTGGTGTCTTGGGCTCCGCTCCTTGTAGAAAGAACTGAGGTAGATACCGAGACCGGTAAAATATAAGAATGTGAACAACAGTAGTCTTGGCATGTCTTTAAAACTTGTAATTAAAATGCAGCAATTTTTCGCTGTTTTACAGCTTCTTCAGGCAAGGGGACCTTCCGCTGCTATACATCCAACATTTGCTGCGTTTTAAATACCAGTTTTAAAGACAGCCAAGCTTTATTATTTAACTATATATATATGTATATATATATATATATATATATATATATATATATATATATACAGCAACAACAACACAACCCCCCCCCCCCCAAAAAAAAACAAAACAAAAAAAAACCACCAAAAAACACCACCACCAACAAAAATCTCTTGTGTCACTTCTCACGGAACAAGCTGAATATTGCTAACATTTTTTTTCTGTTTCAGTGAGCTCGAGAGCAAGTGGTGAGTCCCGGCTTTCTGCTCTCTCTCTCTCTCTCTCTCTCTATATATATATATATGTATATATACATATATCCAGTTCATTATGCCACCACCAGCCTTCCAACCCTCCTCCTCCCCCTAGCACCTTTCCCCGACACCACCCCGCAAAGTGGATGAATGTCAACAACAACAACGACAACACACACACACAGGTGGGAAACTGAAAGTATTCATGTCGCAGCATTGCTCGAACGCGCGCACACACACACACACAGGGATGGAGAACTGAAAGTATTCATGCGCAGCGCTACATTTTCAGTCACTGAGAATATTCCAATCTACGTTACTTCAAATGACTATCGATCTTCTCTGCAGTAACCCACTGCTGCGTACGTGAAGCCTGTCAGTCAGCATTGTAACGAAATGGACCGTCGCTGAATTCTGCACTCAACACAGTCCTCCTTTCGATGGGATTACGGTTGTTGTTTTTTTAACCACTTAAGTTCGACACGTCATAGATAGGCGTATCAGTGGTATGGTAATTTCGACTTGTACCATGTGATGCCGTTCTGCAAGAACGATTGTGATTGGTTATTTCTACGTGACCCTGAAAAGACCTGCGTTCATCAACGATCGATTTTTTCTTGTTTTTTCATGTATGGTTGTTAGTTTTATTGGGTTTTTTTTTTTAGCTCACGATAATATGTATCATGATCAGAAAGAAGTCAGTCAAAATTTTTATTCCATAATGGAACGTTGAGTAAGCAGCAACTGCTTATTGTTTTTGTGTCAAGCCATCTGAAAAAGGTATTAAAAAATGGAACAGAATCTGACAGAAAACAACGAAATCTGTACGCATACAACTAACAAATACATACCTGCATTTATCTCTCACGCAAAGAATGCAAACACACATGCTCGTGCATGATCACTTCACCCCAGTTCGTTTTACAAACACAGGTTTCCCCGTATAGCACAAGTACACTGCCAACACAAGCATGTACAAAACATTGCACAAATAACGAATGACGCTACAGGCTAACAGATATGGGCTAGCAAACCACCGAGGCAACCGTGCGTTTGTTCTGTATTGTCCGTGTATTGTGTGTGGCTTATTCAGGATTAAAGAGGCTATGCCAGTCTTGAATAAAGCTATGTTATTTGCACATTTCTTCTGTCATTGCTGCTGTGTGCACATGTCAAATGATGGGTATAAAGACAAGCCCGGAGCTTCCGTTTTTTGTTGTTGTTGTTTGTTTTTTTTGTTGTTTTTTGTTTTAGAGGAAGTGTCTGGGTTTGTTCAATGTACTTTTTATTTACCTGTGTGCTAGCTGAATCGGTAGCATAAGCAGCATTGACTTGAAGTTGTGTACCTTGTGAATGGAGAGAGTTACCGCTCTGTACTGCTTGTTAAAGCGTTGGACTTTCAATCTGAGAATCCCGGGCATGGCGACTGCTGGTTAAGGATGCAGATATTTTTTCCGATCTCCCAGTTGTGCAGACCACCTTCTTCTTCTCCTTCTTCGTTCGTGGGCTTCAACTCCCACGTTCACTCGTATGTACACGAGTGGGTTTTTACGTGTATGACCGTTTTCACCCCGCCATGTAATCAGCCATACTCCGTTTTCGGGGGTGTGCATGTTGAATATGTTTTTGTTTCCATAACCCACCAAACGCTGACATAGATTGCAGGATCTTTAACGTGCGTATTGGATCTTCTGCTTGCGTGTACACATGAAGCGGGTTCAGGCACTAGCAAAAGCTGCGCTCAAGTCCATGTGGAGTCAGTAGAGATGCATTACCACGAGCAAGAGCGAGTAGAGCGCCATTTGTGACCTGAACCAGTGGCTTTTCAGAGTGGTTTGGACACAGCGAGGAATGTGAGTTTAGGTATTCAAAAAGCTGGTTGAGAAAACAACCTTTTGGATTATTTTAGACCAGGACAGGTTAAAAAGCTGGTTGAGAAAACAACCTTTTGGATTATTTTAGACCAGGACAGGTTAGACACAGGGTGGTAGTTCTTCAAATTGTTTTGGACAAGGGAGGGCTTTTATTATTTTATTTTTCATTGCATTATTTTGACCGTTGCAGTATTAAAACTGGAAGGGAAACGGTCAGACATCAGACTTTCATTAACAATGTGAGTAAGGGTGGACAGTAGATCATCAACACACTCAATCACCAATGAAGTGAGTATCGTGTCAAGGGAACAACTGGCAGGCTTCGACTTTGAAATAATCTAAGTTCACACTGACAAACAGGACAGAATTGTATGCAAGAGCATACAATTAGGATAAAATCAACACACACACGAATGCAAGAACACAGGCAGATAATGAAACACTGCACACATGGCAAAATGACGGTGAACACGGTTTTAGCCAAGTCATGCCTGATGATGACAGTGACTGTTTCCCTTAAAGATGGATAACTAGATAAAAAAACAAAAGAAATAATCAACCAACTAATCAATATTTGAAATATATATATATATATATATATATATATATATATATATATATATATATATATATATAAACTGTTCACCCATCATTTGTGAATTCACGTGTCTCCTTCACCTGCTTATTAACCCTCCCCTCCCCGTCCCTCCACAGGTGGGCCGGTTGACTAATCCACTACCTCCCCCTCCCCGCGTCCCTCCACAGGTGGGCCGGTTGCGATAATCCACTACCTCCCCCTCGCCGTCCCTCACAGGTGGGCCGGTTACGGCTAATCACTACCTCCCCCTCCCCCCGTCCCTCCACAGGTGGGCCGGTTACGACAATCCACTACCTCCCCCTCCCCCGTCCCTCCACAGGTGGGCCGGTTACGACTAATCACTACCTCCCCCTCCCCCGTCCACCACAGGTGGGCCGGTTACGACTAAATACCTCCCCCATCCCCGCGTCCCTCCACAGGTGGGCCGGTTACGACTAATCCACTACCTCCCCCCTCCCCCCGTCCCTCCACAGGTGGGCCGGTTACGACTAATCCACTACCTCCACCATCCCCCCGTCCCTCCACAGGTGGGCCGGTTACGACTAATCCACTACCTCCCCCCTCCCCCCGTCCCTCCACAGGTGGGTCGGTTACGACTAATCCACTACCTCCCCCCTCCCCCCGTCCCTCCACACAGGTGGGCCGGTTACGACTAATCCACTACCTCCCCCATCCCCCCGTCCCTCCACAGGTGGGCCGGTTACGACTAATCCACTACCTCCCCCCTCCCCCCGTCCCTCCACAGGTGGGCCGCCAGTTACGACTAATCCACTACCTCCCCCCTCCCCCCGTCCCTCCACAGGTGGGCCGGTTACGACTAATCCACTACCTCCCCCATCCCCCCGTCCCTCCACAGGTGGGCCGGTTACGACTAATCCACTACCTGCCCCCTCCCCCCGTCCCACCACAGGTGGGCCGCCAGTTACGACTAATCCACTACCTCCCTCCTCCCCCTCCCCTAGTCCCTCCACAGGTGGGCCGGTTACGACTAATCCACTACCTCCCTCCTCCCCCTCCCCTAGTCCCTCCACAGGTGGGCCGGTGACGGCACCTCCACTACCTTCCCCTTCCCCCTCCTCCTCCCCCAGTCCCTCTACAGGTGGGCCGGTCCCTGGTGGCTGTAAGGACGTCGGGGACTGCGGGCAGCGTCGCGAGGTGTGCGGGCAAGTGGGCACAGAGCAGCCCAGGACGTTCCCCAGCCAGTGTCACCTGGAAACCACGGCGTGCCACAGGGGCCTGCCCGCCCTCCTGCTGTATCACTCGCCCTGCCATCCTGTGGGTGTGTGGTGAGGGAAGTGAGAGGTGGGGGGAGAGAGGGGGTGTGTGTCTCCATCATTTTGGGAGGGGTGGGGGTGGAGATTGGCCCAGGTTAGGAAGTTGTGTGTGTGTGTGTGGAGGGTGGGGGTGTCGGTGTGTGTGTGTGTGTGGGGTTGTTGTGGGTGTGTTGTATGGTGTGCGTGTGTGGAGGAAGGGAAGGGATCAAGGGGGGTTATGTGGTGTGGTGTGTGTGTGTATGTGTGTGTGTGTGTGGAAGTGTCGGAGAGAGGGCGCGTGGGGAGATGTTGTGTGTGTGTGGTGTGTATGTGGAGGGGGTGTCGGAGGGGAGTGTGGGGAAGTTGACCATGGGTGTGTTTGTGTGTGTTTGTGTGTGTGTGTGTGTGTGTGTGTGTGTGTGTGTGTGTTGGAGGGTGGTGGTGGTGGTAGATATGGGGTTGTTGTTCTTCTTGTGTGTGGGTGGGAGTGTGGTAGGTGGGGGGATGTGTGTGGTTTGTTGTGGGTGTGTAAGGGTGGGGTGTGTGTGGAGGGGAGTGAGTGGGGGTGGATGTAAGTTTGTGTGTGGGGTTGTTGTGGGTGTGTGTGTGTGTGTGTCTGGTTGGGGTGTGGGTGCAGGTGTGAGTGGCGTGTGGATGTGGTGGTAGTAGGTGTGTGGGTGTGTGGCAGATGGAGGTGGGTTGTGGTGTGGGTGTGGTGTGTGTGTAAGGGGAGGGGGTCGTGAGCGGGGGTGTGTGTCTGAGTGTGGGGTGTGAGTGCGGGTGGGGTGTGGTTGTGGGCGTCAGTATGTGTGTATGTTTTATAAGGTTTATGGACAAGGAATTTAATTTGGGAATACATTGGTCAATTGCGCTACATGGTTTTTGTTAATCAAAATTAAATTCAATAGTTACTGTCTACAAGTTAAGACAGGGCGGTTAAATAGAATTCCAAGAGAATACCGCATTAGTTGAAAAGAAAAAAGTCACATGAGTATTATTGGTCTAATTTGCACTTTGTATAGTGTGTCCATATTTTTTTTATATTCGTAACAGATTGTTGTCTGATAAACAGACCGTGTGTATGTCCAAGGTCTGTATCTTCATTTTGAAAATCAATTTCGGCAAGTAAATGGCTTCTCTTTAGCCTTAACTGAATTCATTAAGACTTGCAAAAGATGCACAGGTGTTCTTCCATGCAGAACAAGGAATGTTTTACACCTTGTTTTACCATCCTTGATGCCAACGTTGTAAGAAAACTCAAGTTGCGTTCTCGACACTGGCAGAGACCACAGCCACGACCAACTTGACCTTATTTAATTAAGGGCGAAATGTCGATAGGTCATTAAACTCACCTATATTAGGCGAAGGGAGGTCAGTTTGCAACTCTCGACAATGGCACACATTTCTTTTGTCTTTGCTGCTTTGTGCACATGTCAGATGATCGGTATAATGACAGGCCCGGCGCTTCCTATTTTGAAGTGTCTGGGTTTGTTCAACGTACCTTTCATTTTCCTGTGTGCTAGCTGAATCGGTAGCGAAAGCAGCACTGACTTGGAGTTGTGTACCTTGTGAATGGAGAGAGTTTCCGCTCTTTACTATTTGTTAATCTCGACAATGGTGTTTTATAAAAATTCTCCATGCCCTAATTGGGGTCCAAAGTCATTTATTTATTTATTTATGTTATAATTAAATCTTGAAATATTGTGAATTCCAGACAAGAGCGGCACGAGACCCTGTGAAGACCGCGTGTTGAAGTTGCAGTCTCTGTACGTGAAACCCGGACGTCCCAACTGCACGGCAATAGCAGCTGTCGGCAGGTGCTCGGACCACCTCCCGTGCAAGGACGGTGACGCCGACTTGTGCTGTGAGCCTGTGTTCACTGAGGTCGTCTCCATCCGCTATGACTGTGGTCACGGAGAGTTTGAGTACGGCCAGGTGAGTGAGTTCTGACGGGTCCTCCCTTTTGTGTGGATATGGCAAATTGACGTGTTCACAACCCCCGAAAGCGGAGTATGGCTGCCTACATGGCGGGTTAAAAACGGTCATACACGTAAAAGCCCACTCGAGTATATACGAGTGAACGTGGGAGTTGCAGCCCACGAACGCAGAAGAAGAAGAAGAAGACGTGTGTACAAAACTGGTGATTGTGTAACAGGAGAGGGAATTCGGTACACACATCCCCACGCTTCGGTGAAGTTGGAAAGAAACAAGTGATGTTTGTCCTTTAATTTTTGAATTTCTTTTTTTTTTCTTTTTCGTTGGTTGTATCCTTTGGTTTGGTCAGTGAGGCTCTAAGTAATAAGCACCATGATTTGATTTGATTTGATTTGGTTTGTAAATGTATAAGTTTTTTTTTTAAAGTTAAGATGATAAAGTCCTTTTGCTGGCAAACGCGAGAAATAATTAGCCTTTGTATATGAGACAGTTTCTGGTAGCGCGGTGGGAAATTTTCTGGTTTGGAAACCCGTGGAAACCCGATTGATAAGTGTTTGGTTTATTTAACCTTAAAAAAAAAGAAAAAAAAAAAAAAAAAAAAAGAAAAACAAGAAAAACGGGAGAAGGCTCTCTGATATTTTCAGTTCAGTTCAGTTCATTTACTCAAAGAGGCGTCACTGTTCGGACAAATCCATGCATGATACACCACATTTGCTAAGTGGATGCCTGACCAGCAGCGTAACCCAGCGCGCTTAGTCAGGCCTTAGAATTAAATAGGTGAATAGATACATAAGTAGATGAATTAACAAAATGATTAATAATAATAAAAATAATAATGATAATGATAATAATAATAATAATATATCAAAAGTAGTAGTGATAGTAATAATAGTAATGATAATAATAATAGTAATAGAGATGATGACGATAGTGTTGATAATGATGAATCAGTGCTTGCATGTAAACATTCTCTAATCAAACCAGTGTAGAACTCTCAAGCGCCACTCCCATTGTACTTTGTGTGTGTGTGTGTGTGTGTGTGTGTGTTTATCCGTATATGTAAAGGGCTTGGAGCTCCTTTTGAGAGAATAGGCGCATTCTAACAAGAATTCTTCTTTTTCTTCTTCTTCTATTTCTTGTTGTTGTTGTTATTTATTATTATTATTATTATCATTATCATCATCATCATAAGACATTATCGTTCTTCTTTTTATTCTTCTTCCACTTCTTGTTATTAAACAGTCCGTCTGTGTAATGTGTGCAGGTGAAGAGTCACCTAACCTGCAAGTGCGTGTAGACAGTTGAGATCCGGCAGGGTATACCATAAACCTTCAATATGGATGCGTGACCCGTGACCTGTGATCTGTGACCTATGACCCGACCAAGCTCACTTGTGGACCGTTCATCTTGAAACAGCAAGGTGTCCACAATGAAAAGCGGATTATGTCAGCTTTCGTTTGTGAAAGACATTCATCTGCAAAATAAATAGTGATATATATCACACAGTTCTCTCTCTCAGTGTCTCTCTCTGTGTGTGTGTAGTCTTCAGTTTAACGTCTTCCACTTTAAGTGATATTAGACGAAGTGTGTGTGTGTGTGTGTGTGTGTGTGTGTGTGTGTGTGTATTCGTGCGTGCGCGCGCGAGCGTGTGTTTCTCTATGCGTGCATTTGCGTCAATCATACAGGAGCTGGCATTCACAACCTTTAGCCCTTCTCACCATTCGTCTGTGTTGATAGACAACAATTCTCTCCAACCTGTGAGTGGGGTTTTTACAACCGTCTGTGTTGGTAGACAACAATTCTCTCCAACCTGTGAGTGGGGTTTATACAACCGTCTGTGTTGGTAGACAACAATTCTCTCCAACCTGTGAGTGGGGTTTTTACAACCGTCTGTGTTGGTAGACAACAATTCTCTCCAACCTGTGAGTGGGGTTTTTACAACCGTCTGTGTTGGTAGACAACAACTCTCTCCAACCTGTGAGTGGGGTTTTTACAACCGTCTGTGTTGGTAGACAACAATTCTCTCCAACCTGTGAGTGGGGTTTTTACAACCGTCTGTGTTGGTCGACAACAATTCTCTCCAACCTGTGAGTGGGGTTTTTACAACCGTCTGTGACCGCTTTTGTCCCTCTCATTCAGTCTGGCAGCCACATTCTGTTTCCTGGGGTAACTGTGTTTTGCCCGTATCACGAATGTATGGGGTAAGCTCCGTACTGTTGGTTTACTTTCAGAAACAGGCGTTAAATTCCTGTCATGGTACGCTTAGATTTGACATAAGCTTACAGTAAAGTCAACAGCAAAGTGAGAGGTGTATGATTTATTTTTTCTCCCTAATTGCAATTAGAACTCATTTCCAGCTTAGTCTGTTGTAAAGGACGAAGACTCTCAAACTGGGAGGCAAGGTTGCACTGAATCTTAAGGCTGCAGCCTTGTGGGATAGTTGGCCTTTGGGGACCATCCCCAACGTCGACTGTCCTAAAGCCCTCTTGGCCGAGAGAGTGGGGATGTAACTTGGGCAAGACTCTCTCTATCTCCCCACGATGATCCAATTCTAGCCCTGGAAGTCGTGGGAAGTACTTTCCTCCTCTGCTGTTTTGATGGTCAAAAGTCGGACAATACAATAAAATACAACACAATACAATACAATGCAATGCAATACAATGCAATGCAATGCAATACAATCCAATACAGTACAGTACAACACAACACAACACAATACGATACAACACAATACAATACAACTCAATGCAATGCAATACAGTGCAATACAATACAACAGTGCAATGCAATACAACGTAATACAACACAGTACAAAGTAATGCAACACAATACAAAACAATACAACACAATACAATATAACACAATACAATACAACTCAATGCAATGCAATACAATGCAATACAGTGCAATACAATACAATACAACAGTGCAATGCAATACAACGTAATACAACACAGTACAAAGTAATACAACACAATACAAAACAATACAACACAATACAATATAAGATAATACAACGCAATACAATACAACGCAATACAATGCAATGCAATACAGTACAATACAACACAACACAGTACAACACAATACAGTACAGTACAACACAACACAATACAATGCAACACAATATAATACAACACAACACAACACAATACAATACAATGCAACACAACACAATACAACACAACACAACACAACACAACACGACACAATACAATACAATACCATAGCGGCTCGATCAGATACATTCCCGGACCCCTTTACAGAGGCAGTATGTGTATGACAAAGTTGGTAATAATGCTCCGTGCTCATGTCTGTCTGTCTGTCTGTCTATCTGTCTGTCTGTCTGTCTTTCTGTCTATCTCTCTCTCTGTATGTCTTTCTGTCTGTCTGTCCATCTATCTATCTATCTGTCTGTCTGCCTTTCTGTCTATCTCTGTCTGTCTATCTCTGTCTGTCTGTCTTTCTGTCTGTCTATCTCTGTCTTTCTGTCTGTCTATGTCTGTCTGTCTTTCTGTCTGTCTATCTCTGTCTTTCTGTCTGTCTGTCTATCTCTGTCTGTCTGTCTTTCTGTCTGTCTATCTCTGTCTTTCTGTCTGTCTATGTCTGTCTGTCTTTCTGTCTGTCTATCTATCTCTCTGTCTGTCTGTCAGTCTATGTCTATCTCTCTATCAGTCTGTTTCTGTAAACTCCTGCTCCTCCGTTGCTTACTGCTCCCCCGTCAGTAAAGACATGTGTCCACTCACTGGGATGGTAATGTTCATCAGTCATCTGTTGTGCCACAGCCTTCATGACATATGGAGCTTGGCTTTCCTTCCTTTCTATTCCTGGGACGTTTGTGATGATCGAGACTCCTTCCAGGGGGATGCCTGGCTCCTCAAATTCCACTTCTTCCTGGGCTGTAGGTAGCAAGTCTGTATTTTTCTGACGGAGGGATTTTGAGAAGTGGTTAAAACTCGGTCTTTTAATCCTGTTTTTGGTGGGGTTCTTGATGCTGAAATGCACAAGGTAGTGTGGCATGCGTAGCAGCTTCTCACTGTGAATGTAAACCATCTCTTCCCGTCATTCTTCCAAGGGCTGGAGGTTTGTGTAGTTCTCCATTGCCTGGATCGGGGCTGTCTTCATTCCTCCAGTGATCAGCCATAGGCCCGCATTCTGCACTTTGTCCAGGTGGCTGGTGTTTGTTCTGGATGCTGTGCACCAAGCAGAGCTGCTGTATTCCACTGTGGGTCTGACTGTGCCCACATAAACTTTCTTCAGGATGTTACTGTTGGCACCCCATGATGTTCCAGCTATTTCTTCATGACAGTAAGTTTCATTGTAGCTTCCTTCTCTGTTTCTTTGAGGTGGGGATTCCATGTAAGTCTTTTGTCCAGTTTCACTCCAGTGTAGGCGGGAGTGTCATCCTGTTTCAGTACTCTTCCATTCAGGTGAAGCTTTGCTGTATCTGGTTGTGGTGATAGCGAGAAGACTGCTGTCACTGTTTTGGTTGTGTTGATTTCAACACCCCAGTCAGACGCCCATTGTCCTAGATGGTCCAGAGCTGCCTGCATCCTGTGGCTTGCGGTGCTCAGACATTCTGCAGCATTCCAAGCAGCAAAATCATCAGCATAGAGGGCTCTGGAGACATGTTTGGTTAGCTTCTCTGCGAGATCGTCAATGAAGATGATGAAGAGTGTTGGGGAAATGACTCTGCCTTGAGGCACACCTTTCTGGAGAGTGATGCGTTGGCTTGTTTTGCCGTCCAGTTTCACTCTTGCTGTGCGGTACTGCAGGATGTCGTGTATCCAGCTGTACATTTTCCCTTCCACTTTCTTGTTCAACAACTTCAGGAGCAGTCCTTCTGTCCAGATCTTGTCAAAAGCTTTGGCCAAATTGACAAAGGTGGCCAGTATCTTCTTCTTCTCTTGGAAGGCGTTTTCAATTTCCTGAGCAAGGTACACCAGTTGATCTTCTGTGCTTCTGTTCTTTCTGTAAGCTGACTGGGTATTGCTGAGATGGCTCTTTTCCAGGTGTTTCAGCAGCCTTGTGTTTACCATTCTTTCCATCACCGTGCCCAGGCAGCTGAGCGGGCTAAATGGTCAGTAGCTAGATTTCTTTGTCTGGTCTTTCTGTTTCTTTCAGATGGGGATGATGACTGCTTCTCTCCATCGGTCTGGAAGTTTCCTAGTGTTCCATGGTTGATTTATGATCTGAAGGATCTTTTCTCTAGCTGTATGCCCCAGGTGTTTGATTGATAACTCCATCTTTTCTTGTGCTTGAGTTTCGTGATGGCTGCATTTAGTTCTGTGGTCGTGAGGGCTGATGTCATGGGCTCTGCAGGAGTTTGGTGTTTCAATTTCTCCTTGATCTTTGTGTGGACTTCCTGAAGTTTGGCGTTGGAGACAGTGGTCTTGCTTTGTTCTTTGTAAAAATCTGCCAAAATATTTGCTGCTTTCTTTCCACTGAAGTGCTGGCCTTCTTCTTCAAAGTTTGGCTTTGTGCTGGGGATTGTGTCATCATGTAGGACTTTGGTGAGGGTCCAAAGTTTGCTAGTGTCTTTATCCATGCTGAGGCTGCTGGTCTTTTCGTTCCAACTTTTCTGTATCTCCTCCTTTTTTGTGTTGTTGAAGGTATTCTTGACTGTGTTGTGTTTTTGGATGTTCTCTGGCGTGGGGTTCTTTTCCATTGTGTCCCTTGCTGCATTCAGATCTGAGTGGAGCTGCTTTAAAGTGTTATCCCAGTAGGGTCTGTACTGATTTCTTTGCAGCCTGTAACATGGCTTCAGTGAAGTGTTGGACATTCTTGTTGAGATGATTTTTTTCACTGTTTTGGCAATGGTTGTCTATTTTCTCTTCAAATAAGGTCATTATTGATATGTTTCTCCAGATTGTACCCTCTCTGACCCCACACACCCGACCCCCGACCGCACCAGACCCTGCCCCCCCAACCCCCCTAATGCTCCCACCCCCTTCCCATGTGTTTGCATAATGCCCTGAGGCCAATGTACAAT
>JAAQRG010312920.1:0-16339 GCA_011634625.1 Babylonia areolata | reverse complement strand
AGCTAAACAATATGAGAGTATCTTTTTCAATAGGCACACGCTTCTTGCATATATGCAGAAACAATTTGACATTAAAAATCACAGGCAAAATAGGTATGTCTTACCCCATCTCCATAGATAAGTTCATAGGGCTCTTCTGACGTACTGTTGCTAGTTCTGCAAGAGACATTTCACATTTCACATTTTTTGATGATGTCATTCGACCATGAAAGAAGTCTGCATACTGACTAAAAATTTGGATTATCCATTTATTTCATTAACACGTTTTTTTGTGTCTGTGTGTTTCTTGTTCAAACGTATCACTTTCTTAACAAAACAATTTTAACAGATCCATTATTAATATTTAGTACCTACTGATGATAGGTGAGTGCATGTCTTTTGTGTGCACATGCACTATGCATGTGTGTGTATATATGTGAACTGCAAGCATGCATCTGCAAGTATGCACAAACAAAATCAGTAAAGCATCAATATGTTGTGCACATGCATTTGTATTTCACAGAAAAACAAACAGAAAAGAACACACACACACACACACACACACACACACACACACACACACACACACACACACACACACTCACACAAAACATGCATTGTACAGAAATGTGCTTGGAAAATGTATATCTGCATTTCTGAAATAAGCTCACAACCACACAATCATTAAGAATGCAGGAACAGTAAAGGGAATTATTGCAGAAAACACACAAAAAAAGATATGCCTGTATGTTTTAATCAGTTTTTAATGGGGATCCAACTGAACCAGTAAAGGAGTATTTCCCCATAAAAGCAACAAATCTGCATTACCTGACACTCTTCCATGCAAGATAAAGATAAGATACAACTTTCTTGTTTGTCAATTCACAGAAATTTGTCTTTTGGCTGGAGAACATTTGTATTTGTATTTGTATTTCTTTTTATCACAACAGATTTCTCTGTGTGAAATTCGGGCTGCTCTCCCCAGGGAGAGTGCATCGCTACACTACAGCGCCACTCATTTTTTTGCATTTTTTCCTGCCTGCAGTTTTATTTGTTTTTCCTGTCAAAGTGGATTTTTCTACAGAATTTTGACAGGAACAACCCTTTTGTTGCCGTGGGTTCTTTTACATGCGCTAAGTGCATGCTGCACACGGGACCTCGGTTTATCGTCTCATCTGAATGACTTGCGTCCAGACCACCCACTCAAGGTCTAGTGGAGGGGGAGAAAACACCGTTGGCCGAGCCATGATTCGAACCAGCGCGCTCAGATTCTCTCGCTTCCTAGGCGGACGCGTTACCTCCAGGCCATCACTCCACTTGGATGTAACACCAAACAAACACACCACAATCACAACGACACACACACACATTTTCAATGACTTTGCCATTCCAGAGGGACTGAAGTAAAATCAGACCAAAAGGATCAAACAAACAAACAAACAAACAAAATCCTCCACAGGCATGTGTTTGACACTGAGCTGACTCACTTGGCGGAACAGGGCCGGAAAAAGAAGGTGGACACGCTGGCTGCCTTTCCTTCTCCTTCTGTGAAGTATTTGTGGATGGATTCCTTTTCGGCTTCCATCTGTTCCTGTGTATGAATAATAAATAAATACATAAATAAGGAAAGAAAGAAAGAAACATGCTAATTCCATCTGTTCCCGGGTAAAAAAAGAAAGAAAGAAAGAAAACATTCTGCTTCTATTCATTCCTGATTAAAATTAATAAAGAAAGACAGAAAGAAACAAATGAACAAATGAATAAGTACATAATCAGATAAAATTTTACCCAGTTATTTTACAATTTTGACTGTAAATGTCAAAACACTGAATATTTCAACAACAACAACAAAAAGACAGTATCAACAAAACCTTTCCACAATTTTTCATCTACTTTTTTTTTTTTTTTTTGAGGAAAGATTTAGATGACAAATCACTAACACAAATGAAGCTTGACTGGATGACACAGGAAACGAATGATGAGCGCCCAAAGACAGCTGTCAGTCACCTCTATCCAGGTAGGCAGCCTGTTGTACAAATGACTTCATGTCTGGAAAGCGCTTAGGGCTTGGTCTCTGAATGAGGACAGGTGAAATAGAAGTATCCGTATCACTCATTCAATACCTTTGTGGTGGTGTTGACAGCAAATTATTACCTTCGTGGTGTGGTTAACGATATACCATTTCCTTTGTGGTGGTGTTGATGAGACGTCATTACCTCTGTGGTGGTGCTGATGAGACATCATTACCTCTTTACCTCTGTGGTGGTGTTGACGAGACATCATTACCTCTTTACCTCTGTGGTGCTGCTGACGAGACATCATTAAACCTCTGTGGTGGTGCTGATGAGACATCATCACCTCTGTGGTGGTGCTGATGAGACATCATTACCTATTTACCTCTGTGGTGGTGCTGACGAGACATCATTACCTCTTTACCTCTGTGGTGGTGCTGACGAGACATCATTACCTCTGTGGTGGTGCTGATGAGACATCATTACCTTTGTGGTGGTGCTGACAAGACATCATTACCTTTGTGGTGGTGCTGATGAGACATCATTACCTTTGTGGTGGTGTTGATGAGACATTATTACCTCTGTGGTGGTGCTGATGAGACATCATTACCTCTTTACCACTGTGGTGGTGTTGACAAGACATCATTACCTTTGTGGTGGTGCTGACGAGACATCATTACCTCTTTACCTCTGTGGTGGTGTTGACAAGACATCATTACCTTTGTGGTGGTGCTGACGAGACATTATTACCTCTGTGGTGGTGCTGACGAGACATTATTACCTCTGTGGTGGTGCTGATGAGACATCATTACCTCTTTACCACTGTGGTGGTGTTGACGAGACATCATTACCTCTTTACCTGTGGTGGTGCTGACGAGACATCATTACCTCTGTGGTGGTGCTGACGAGACATCATTACCTCTGTGGTGGTGTTGACGAGACATCATTACCTCTGTGGTGGTGCTGACGAGACATCATTACCTCTGTGGTGGTGTTGACGAGACATCATTACCTCTGTGGTGGTGTTGACGAGACATCATTACCTTTGTGGTGGTGCTGACGAGACATCATTACCTCTGTGGTGGTGCTGACGAGACATCATTACCTCTTTACCTGTGGTGGTGCTGACGAGACATCATTACCTCTGTGGTGGTGCTGACGAGACATCATTACCTCTGTGGTGGTGTTGACGAGACATCATTACCTTTGTGGTGGTGTTGACGAGACATCATTACCTCTATGGTGGTGCTGACGAGACATCATTACCTCTGTGGTGGTGCTGATGAGACATTATTACTTCTGTGGTGGTGCTGACGAGACATCATTACCTCTGTGGTGGTGCTGAACACATATTACCTTTGTGGTGGTGTTGATGACAAATCAATACCTTCTTGGTGGTGTTAACGACAAATCATTACCTTCGTGGTGTTGTTGACGACAAACTCAGCCACAGCCAGCGTGCCTCCTTCGCCCCGTGTTGTTCGCACGGTCAGCTGTCGCCAGTGGCCGCAGTGCGTGCGGTGGTTGAACGGGGGGTACAGACTCTGGCGGACGTACTTCTCAAAGCTCTGCAGCACAAGTACCCATCAGTTCAGTTCAGTTCTGTCAATTCTGGCTCACAGCCCAGCCAATCAGAATCTTCTTCTTCAGAACACATCTCAATGAAATAAACCGTTAATAATTCGGAAATATGACTCGATTCGGGATGACTTACAACCTGTTACTGGTATGACTGTGAAGATTTTTTTTCATACTATGTTTAAGCCAATTTTGATATTGCCAGACGAAGTATTTCCAGAGAAAATGGCAATGTTAAAGTTTACCATGGACACGCAGATAAACACACACACACAGACAACCGAACACCTGGTTAAAACATAGACTCACTTTGTTTACACAAGTGAGTAAAAAATAAAACATAGACTCACTTTGTTTACACAAGTAAGTCAATGATGAAAAGACATGAAAAATCAGAGAACATAACCTGTTCATACAAACAATTACACACACATGCATAAATACAATCACACACACACACAAACACCCACACCCACATATACACAAACACATGCTGCATGCACAAGTGCATGCACACAGACACAGACACACACACACACACATACATCCTCACACTTTCATACTCACATCCATACACAAACCACAAATGCAAGCCGACACACAAAGACACATGCACACCCAAATACACACACACACACACCCAAACACACACACACACATCCAAACACACACACAAACATACACATGCACACACGCACCCAAACACACACACACGCACCCAAACACACACACTCACCCACCCAAACACACACATACACACACACACCCAAACACACGCACACACCTAAACACACACACACACCCAAACACACATACAAACATACACCCACACACAACACACGAACATACACACACACACATGAACACAAACCCACCTCCACCACCACTTTGGAATGTGGTGAGATGATGGAGATTTCAGAGGGACTTCCCACACCATCCGTCCCGTCCTTGTACAACCCAAACCGGAACCCCACCACTATCTCTGCACACGCCACCGTCACCTCACTGAGCTTCTCTTGTTTGATTGTTATCATAATTACTATTAGTAGTCTTCTTCTTCTTCTTATCATTATTATTATTGTTTTTTTATTATATTTTTTTTATCATCATTATTATTGTCATCATCATCATCACTATCATCATTACTTCTTCTTCTTCTTCTTCTGCGTTTACTCGTATGCACACGAGTGGGTTTTTATGTGTATGACTGTTTTTACCTCGCCATGTAGGCAGCCACACTCCGTTTTCGGGGGTGTGCATGCTGGGTATGTTCTTGTTTCCATAACCCACCGAACACTGACATGGATTACAGGATCTTTAACGTGCGTATTTGATCTTCTGCTTGCATATACACACGAAGGGAGTTCAGGCACTAGCAGGTCTGCACATATGTTGACCTGGGAGATCGTAAAAATCTCCACCCTTTACCCACCAGGCGCCGTCACCGTGATTCGAACCCAGGACCCTCAGATTGACAGTCCAACGCTTTAACCACTCGGCTATTGCGCCCGTCTATCATTATTAGAAATATTACTATCATTATGATTCTTCTTCTTCTTATTGTTATTATTGTATGGCTGTCAGTTGTGTCCGACTGTGACCATCAGCACAGCAGAAGAGGTAACTGCTGTCCTGGCTATCTGGGCTACAATCTGATTATAGTGGAGAGTGCCTTGCGCAAGTTACATCCCCACTCTAATAACAATAATGATGATACTACTACTACTACTAGTTACTATTGTCATTATCATTATTTCTATTACCATTAACATTGATGCTTATTCAATGTCCATCTTCAGTCAGAAGTCAGGCATCTGCATGGCAGATGTGGTGTAGCGTATATGGAGCTGTCCGAATGCAGTGACGCCTCCTTGAGCTACTGAAACTGAAAACTGAAACTTCAGTCAGAGACCAAACTCTTAGCTCTTTACAGAGTCATTTCAGCCAACTGACAGCTGTACTCATTCGTTTCCTGTGTCATTCAGTTCTGCTTCAGTCACGTGCACACATACACAAGGTATTTATGAGTGGACTTTTTCTGCAAAATTTTGCCAGAGAAAACCCTTTTGTTGCCGTGAGTTCTTTAACATGCCCTAAATGCATGCTGCATACCCCAACATGAGACAAAGGGCAAGCAACCACACACCCTAACGTAAAACGAAGGGCAAACAGCCAATCAACTCACCACTTCCATCCTCACTGCGTCCAATGGAAAACTCCGACTTGTTGCGGTATCCTTCCATCACCGGCTGTAACAAACAGTGATGAACAACATCATTCAGAACAGCTGGTAAGGGTGATTTCTTCTCTTTCTGTGGTCGTGGGCTACAAATCCCACATCCGCTTGTATCGACAATGGGCTTTTACATGCTTGACCATTCTACCTCACCATACAGTACACTGTATTTTTGGGTATGCTTGCGTTTCAATAACCTGTCGAACACCAACTCCGATTACAGATTTTTGATGTGCAGATTTGATCTTTTGCATTTGTATACACAGGAGAGGGAATTAGAGCGTTTGAAGATCTGCACATATGTTAACCTAGGAGATATGAAAATCCCCACTCTTGACTCACTTAGTACTGCCATTTAGCTCTCCTGACTTTCCGCACAGACAACCTATTTGTATGGGTAAGAAATAAAATCGCCAAAAACAAATGTTAGAATTTATGAACTGAAAACTTCCAAACTGGTCAGTAATATAACGAGTTAGTTGGGAACACAATAAAAAGCTTCCTCCCTTCTTATGCTATCATACAGGGAGATGAAGAAAGTATCCATATTTTTTGTTTGAAATTTGCACAAACTGATGACTTGCAAACAAATCCAGGAAAGCACAAAGAGTTTGAAAAAGTTTAAATTCAGATCATTATATAGCCACGATAGGGCCCCTTCATCTAATTCTGTTAACGCGCACTGTTCACGTGAATCAGCCACCGTGAAAATAACTCTCCTGCTTGCGAGCACAGCAACACACGCTGCATTTATTGGTTGCAATGCAGTGGAGAGTGGAAAGGTCAGTTAAAATATTCTTAGCTCATAATGTCATTATGGAAATTAGATGCCACTCCAAAAATTCTAAACTATCTACGGCCCGAACTAGAGCCCTTCATCTGAAAGGGTTGTAAACAGTAGGGCACCGATTGGGGCCTTTTGTCCTGAATGAGTTAATCCACCAGGCATGACATCTGGATTGAACCCAAGACCCTGAGACTGAAAGCCCAATGCTTTTACCGTTCAACAATTGTGCCCATTATTTGGGTGTTTATACATATGTTAAATGTGAATTGCCAAGGATCGCTGTGCATCGCCAAGGCCAGCTCCGCTTTTGGCAGACTCAACAACAGGCTGTGGAACAACAAAGGCATCAGGCTCAGCACCAAAAAATCAAAGCCTACAGAACTGTTGTGCTGACCACCTTGTTGTACTGCTGTGAAACATGGACGACGTATCGCCGTCACATTCAACAACTTGAGCAGTTTCACCAGAGATGCCTATGAAAGATCCTCAGCATAAAGTGGCATGACAGGGTCTCCAACCTCCAGGTCCTAGAGAGGAGCGGCCTGCCCAGCATCAAAAGCCTGCTAATCCTGTGCCAGCTATGCTGGACAGGACACATTGTCCGCATGACAGACAGCAGGATCCCGAAGATGCTTTTGTATGGCCAGCTGAAGGAAGGCCACTGCAAACTTGGAAGACCCTGCAAGCACTTCAAGGACAAACCTCAAAGCCTGTGACATAGAAATTGCTTCCTGGGAAACTGATGCCCTTGATCATTCTTGCTGGAGGATGCTGTGCTCTAGTGGCATAAAGACGTTTGAAAACAAGAGAACGCTGGCCATTAAGGAGAAGTGTGAGCGAAGGAAGCAGGGCTCAACTTCTGGAGATGTTTTCCCTTGCAACACCTGTGGGAAGTGCTGCGCATCCAGAATCAGCCTCGTCTCCCATATGAGGACACACACCGACAGATAAGCCTGCCTGCCTACTCATCCGTTGGACCGACGGGAGACTCTATCATCAAATGTGAAGATCCATCTGACTGGGCTAAAACCTTGTCCAGTATCAAAAAGGAAATTCTTATGTTGTAATATGGATGCTCCTACAAAATGAATCCATGGAAGTTGATCCAACAGACTGTCATTAAAAAAAAAAAAGAACAAACTACAAAAATAATAATTGGCTGTATAATTCCAAAATAATACTCACAGAAGATATGATTTCTTCAAGGGGGCAACACATCCCATCGTTTTCTTTCCTGAAACATGCACCCACACAGACATGCATGCGCGCGCGCGCGCACACACACACACACACACACACACCACACATACAAGCATCAATCAGCAAATATAACAATGAACAGCACCAAATGGTACACCAACTATTTACTGGTGAGAACAAAAATAAACAACATAAAATATACAAAATGAAAAATAGACATCAATAGAAACGTATCTTCCCTCCCTCCCTCCCTCCCACATACACTTTTCCCTTGTCTTCATGTAAAAAACAACCAAACCATATATATAGTACATGTAGTATATATAGTATATATATATAGTATATATTTTCAAACATCTCAAAGTATTTCATTGTAACATATCAAACAAACACCACAGAAGAACACACACACACACACACAAGAACACACACACACACACACACGCACGCACGCACGCACGCACACGCACACACAAGAATACACACATACACGCACAAGAACACACACACACACACAAACACACACACACAAGAACACACATACACACACACACACGTGCGTGTGCACACACACACAAGAACACACATACACACAAAAAAAAAACACACACACACAAGAACACACACACAAACACACACACACAGAAGAAACAGACATGGACCCATAGAATACAGAGCAAGGACAGGAGTGCCTTATTCATGTAGAGACCACTTGAAAAGGGAACTTTTTTACATCTGCCTGGGGGGACCAAAAAAGAGTGGTGTGGGAGTAGTGCCACTGAAAAGGTTCTGATCGTAAGGCAGCACGCACACACACACACACACACAAAGCCTCGTCATAGAGCCAGACTGAGTGAACTTCTTCTTCTTCTTCTTCTTCTGCGTTCACTCGTATGCACACGAGTGGGCTTTTACGTGTATGACCGTTTTTTACCCCGCCATGTAGGCAGCCATACTCCGTTTTCGGGGGTGTGCATGCTGGGTATGTTCTTGTTTCCATAACCCACCGAACGCTGACATGGATTACAGGATCTTTAACGTGCGTATTTGATCTTCTGCTTGCATAATTATACACACGAAGGGGTTCAGGCACTAGCAGGTCTGCACATATGTTGACCTGGGAGATCGTAAAAATCTCCACCCTTTACCCACCAGGCGCCGTCACCGTGATTCGAACCCGGGACACTCAGATTGACAGTCCAACGCTTTAACCACTCGGCTATTGCGCCCGTCACTGAGTGAACAATCCTGCTCCTTGTCTCTGTAGTTCAGTCAGTCTGCAATGACCTTCTCAGAGCTTCAGACAGAAACAGTGAGAAAAAAAGTGATGCTGAACGAGAGAGAAAGACAGAATGATTGCCAGACAGAAAGGAAAAGAGAGATATACATCACAGCGAGAGAGACAGAGAGAGAGACTGAGAGAGAGAAAGACAGACAGACAGACAGACAGAGACCGAGAGAGAGAGAGAGAGAAACAGTAAATGAGTAAAAAATAAGTGAAAGGTGAGAGAAACAGATTTAAAGACAGAAGAAGAAGAAGTAGAGAGAGAGAGAGAGAGAGAGAGAGAGAGAGAGAGAGACAGAGACAGAGAGAGACAGAGAGAGAGAGAAACAGCAAATGAGTAGATAATAAGTGAAAGGTGAGAGAAACAGATTTAAAGACAGAAGAACAAGAGAGAGAGAGAGAGAGAGAATGAGAGAGAGAGAGAGAGAGAGAGAGAGAGAGGCGGAGAAAAAAACACATAACTCATCAACTGTAGCAGCTTACAGCCTTTCTTCAAAAAAATAATTTCTTCTATTTTTCCCTGAACAAAAAGTAAGACAT
Source organism: Babylonia areolata (assembly GCA_011634625.1). Classification (NCBI taxonomy): domain Eukaryota; kingdom Metazoa; phylum Mollusca; class Gastropoda; order Neogastropoda; family Buccinidae; genus Babylonia; species Babylonia areolata. Next base: position 6,722 of record JAAQRG010312920.1, on the reverse strand, counting down.
CCTTTCCCTATGCACCAAAGGTATCATCACAACAACAGAAACAAGACAAAAAAGAAACGCCACATTTTATCAGGCTTTCAATACACAGAAATACTACCAAGAAAATCTGAGGCAGTTTTCAGGAATGATTAAAACAAACACAATCAAGAAACGAAGAAGCGTCAACACTTACCGTGCCTTCATGAACTGGTCTCTTATTTAACTCTTTCACCGCCAAGTTCGCACTTATGCTCAGGCGTGGCAGAGGACCCATGTTACTGAAAGGTAACCGTTCTTTGGTCTGTTATCCATGAACCTACTGCTCTTAATGTTCGGTGGTAGGATAGGCCATATTTTCTATACATCGTGGGGGAAATTCCCAGCTATTCTTAGCCATTGTCTTTTCTGTGTTTATACCGCAAGGGAATTTTGTACTCTAAATTGACTGGCGGTGAAAGGGTTAAAACACACACAATCAAGAAACGAAGAAGCTTCAACACTCACCGTGCCTTCATGAACTGGTCTCTTATTTAAAACAAACACAATCAAGAAACGAAGAAGCTCCAACACTCACCGTGCCTTCATGAACTGGTCTCTTATTTAAAACAAACACAATCAAGAAATGAAGAAGCGTCAACACTCACCGTGCCTTCATGAACTGGTCTCTTATTTTAAACAAACACAATCAAGAAATGAAGAAGCGTCAACAATCACCGTGCCTTCATGAACTGGTCTCTTATTTAAAACAAACACAACCAAGAAACGAAGAAGCTTCAACACTCACCATGCCTTCATGAGCTGGTCTCTTATTTAAAACAAACTCAATCAAGAAACAAAGAAGCTTCAACACTTACCATGCCTTCATGAACTGGTCTCTTATTTAAAACAAACACACAATCAAGAAACGAAGAAGTTTCAACACTTACCGTGCCTTCATGAACTGGTCTCTTATTTAAAACAAACACAACCAAGAAACGAAGAAGCTTCAACACTCACCGTGCCTTCATGAACTGGTCTCTTATTTTAAACAAACACAATCAAGAAATGAAGAAGCGTCAACAATCACCGTGCCTTCATGAACTGGTCTCTTATTTAAAACAAACACAACCAAGAAACGAAGAAGCTTCAACACTCACCGTGCCTTCATGAACTGGTCTCTGATTTAAAACAAACACACAATCAAGAAATGAAGAAGCGTCAACACTCACCGTGCCTTCATGAACTGGTCTCTTATTTAAAACAAACACAACCATGAAATGAAGAAGCTTCAACACTCACCGTGCCTTCATGAACTGGTCTCTTATTTTAAACAAACACAATCAAGAAACGAAGAAGCGTCAACACTTACCGTGCCTTCATGAACTGGTCTCTTATTTAACTCTTTCACCGCCAAGTTCGCATTTATGCTCAGGCGTGGCAGAGGACCCAAGTTACTGAAAGGTGACCATTTTTTGGTCTGTTATCCATGAACCTACTGCTCTTAATATTCGGTGGTAGGATAGGCCATATTTTCTAGACATCGTGGGGGAAATTCCCAGCTATTCTTAGCCATTGTCTTTTCTGTGTTTATACCGCAAGGGAATTTTGTACTCTAAATTGACTTGCGGTGAAAGGGTTAAAGCAAACACAATCAAGAAACCAAGAAGCTTCAACACTTACCGTGCCTTCATGAACTGATCTCTTATTTAAAACAAACACAACCAAGAAACGAAGAAGCTTCAACACTCACCGTGCCTTCATGAACTGATCTCTTATTTAAAACAAACACAACCAAAAAACGAAGAAGCTTCAACACTTACTGTGCCTTCATGAACTGGTCTCTTATTTAAAACAAACACAACCATGAAATGAAGAAGCTTCAACACTCACCGTGCCTTCATGAACTGGTCTCTTATTTAAAACAAACACACAATCAAGAAACGAAGAAGCGTCAACACTTACCGTGCCTTCATGAACTGGTCTCTTATTTAACTCTTTCACCGCCAAGTTCACATTTATGCTCAGGCGTGGTAGAGGACCCAAGTTACTGAAAGGTGACCGTTCTTTGGTCTGTTATCCATGAACCTACTGCTCTTAATATTCGTTGGTAGGATAGGCCATATTTTCTAGACATCGTGGAGGAAATTCCCCGCTATTCTTAGCCATTGTCTTTTCTGTGTTTATACCGCAAGGGAATTTTGTACTCTAAATTGACTGGCGGTGAAAGGGTTAAAGCAAACACAATCAAGAAACCAAGAAGCTTCAACACTTACCGTGCCTTCATGAACTGATCTCTTATTTAAAACAAACACAACCAAGAAATGAAGAAGCTTCAACACTCACCGTGCCTTCATGAACTGGTCTCTTATTTAAAATAAACACAACCAAGAAATGAAGAAGCGTCAACACTCACCGTGCCTTCATGAACTGGTCTCTTATTTAAAACAAACACAACCAAGAAACGAAGAAGCTTCAACACTCACCGTGCCTTCATGAACTGGTCTCTAATATCTCCATGAAAGGCGACTGCTCTCAGCGCCTCCTTAGCTTTCGCAGTCTTCCGCTGGACACACATTGTAAAAAGAAAGTAACCTTTTCCGCAGCTATCTGAATATGTGGAGCTCAAGCTGGGGTGTGCAACAGACAGTCAGACAGACATATGAAGAAACATACAGTTGAAAGCACTGAGAGAGAGAGAGAGAGAGAATGAATGAATGAATGAATGAATCTTTATTTTCCAATGGTGAAGACATTAGCACTTTGGCCCACTTACACATCTGCCATTGATCTAAGAAATACACAAAAACATAGGCATATAAATGTTGCTATACTTAATACATGTATAATGTACAAGTATAGCACAGCGTCAAACTGAGAGACACAACATCGCTGTAGAGAGAGAGATGCACACACACACACACACACACACACACACACAGAGAGAGAGAGAGAAAGAGAAGTGTACAACAAATAAAAACACGTCATACTTCATACACAGTTTTTTTTTCAAATCACACCAGTCATTCTTGAAAAAGCTCTATGGACCAAAAATGTTGATATGCCTTTTATAGTATTGTAACAGTTGTTTTTTTTTTTAATTCTATTTGTGTGTGTGTGTGTGTGTGTGTGTGTGTGCGTTTGACTTACACAGAAAAAAAAAACCCACCCCCAAAAAACTCAACCCCAACTCAACACAAAAGTTTCAATTTCAGTTTTACAAGGAGGCGTCAAAACATGCAGACTGATCCATACATGGCCACGCTACATCCGCTTAAAATGAAAACAAAACAGAAAAGGAAAGGAAAAGCGAAGCAGATGCCTGCCCTGCGCATAATCCCAACACACTGGTCAGGCCATTAGAACAACAAAGAAGCCCAGGGGAGGAAGAAGAAGAAGTAGTAGTGGTAAAGTAAACAAACAGCACCTTACCTTGAGCTGCTCGTCATAGGGAACTTCCCACAGAGGTTCTACACAGGACCGTAACCTGCCAACAGTCCTTTTCAACATCACCGTTCAATCATACAGCACTGGGCAACAGTCCATCACTACATCACCATTCAATCATACAGCACTGGGCAACAGTCCATCACTACATCACCATTCAATCATACAACTCAGGACAGCAGTCCATCACTACATCACCATTCAATCATACAACACAGGACAATAACCTGCCAACAGTCCTTTTCAACATCACCAATCAGTCATACAACACAGGACAACAGTCCATCTCTACATCACAATTCAATCATACAACACAGGACAACTCTCCATCTCTACATCACCATTCAATCATACAGCACAGGACAACAGTCCATCACTACATCACCATTCAATCATACAACACAGGACAACAGTCCATCTCAACATCACCACTCAATCACACGACACAAAAGAAAACGAAAAAAAGACAAAAAGTCGCAGATGTAAAAGCTGCTGGGAGTTGCAGCCCATGAATGCAGAAGGAAGAGGACAAACAAGTGACTCAAACCTACAGTCAGTCTATAGACAAGAGCCAAAGATCACTAGTATTAACTCTAATTCATGACAATCAATCCACTAGTACAAAAACTACTACAGCATATGTAACAGTTCAAAAGGTTCAAAGAGACAAGTATTTTGTACTAGTATACTATTTACCTTTCTATAGTTCCTCTTCACTAAAGAAAGGTGATTTTGCTGAACGTTTGCACGTCCTGCCTTGATTAAATTTGGTGTTCTGAACGATTCTTTGTTTGTTGTATTTTCCACACATGCTGCAGCCATTTTGTTTGTGATTGGATCTGACTGGTTGGTGAGCTGCCTGGTTGACTGGCTGGCCAAATTAGGGTGATCAGGCTGAGTAAGGTGGGGCTGGGTTGGGACACTCACTGAACTACTTGCTAGCTTGCTCTGACAATCACCTGATACATGTAAACAGTGACATCTAGATCACATGTCTAGCTGAAGTTCACAACAAGTACACACCTTACCTCAGTTCACACATCTATGACTGAAGTTCATGACAAACTATGTTCTGTACACACCTGATTGTAGTTCACACACATGCTGAACTGATAGTCACAACAAACAGTTTTGTGCTACACACCTGGTTGTAGTTCACACACGTTTAACGAAAGTCACGACAAACAGTTTTCTGCACACACCTGGTTGTCGGAGGCACACTGCTGTCCTGTCTTGGCTTCTTGGCATTCTCTGCAGTTTCCGCTGAATCTGCTGGAACAATAACAACTCAGATCCAAAGAAAAAGTCAGTAACAATAAGAACAACAACAATAATAAATGAAACAAACATTCTTTTTTTATATAATACTGACACGTTTGCTGCTGGCGTCCAGGGGCTGCTTAAAAGCAAAGTGTGTGTGTCTTAATATGGAAACAAAGTATTAAACAAACAAACAAAATCATTAAAATGCCAACTAGAAAACATGCACCACACAGAAATAATCTCATCCATGAAAATCACAATCATAACTGTGATGAAAACCAAGAGACTGCAGGGTGGAAGGTCAGAGGTTCAAGCCAAAACAGGGGTGTGCATGCTGGGTATAGTTTTGTTCCCATAACCAACCAAACGCTGACATGGATTACAGGATCAGTAATGAGCGTATTTGTTCTTTTGTATTTGGTTCAGGCACTAGCAGATCTGCACATCTGCTGACCTGAGATCAGGATGATATCCACCCTTAACCCACCAAGCACTGCATCCAGGATTCAAACCAAGAACCCTAAGATTGAAAGTCCAATGCTTTAACCACTTATTTGTTACACCTGTTGTGTCAACAGGCTAAAATCAAAGACTGGGACCACACAGTCTACTGTTATCCACTTCACAGACGAACCACCATGAGTTTTTCATGTTACCTGACCACATGTGTCTGTAACTCAAAGGCATGATTATTTCCTAATTAGGTGTCTGTAACTCTAAGGGCATGATTTGTTTCCTAATTTGGTGTCTGTAACTGTAAGGGCATGATTGTTTCCTAATTTGGTGTCTGTAACTCTAAGGGCATGATTTGTTTCCTAATCAGGTGTCAGTAACTCTAAGAGCATGATTGTTTCCCAATGGTCATCAATGGTTTGATAATCAGGTGCTACTCAACACAGTCAAAGTGACTCAGCAGCAGTGCAGGTTCTCTTCTTGTGGGTGGCCTGTAGGTGACAAGACACTGACAGTTTCATGGGAACTGTTGGCAATGTATTGTAAAACACGTCCACCTGCATGGGACTGCATGTGCATGAGGAATCTGAAAGAGCGGTGTTGATGTAATGTCACTGGGGACAGCATGGAATTCGGATTTAAAACAAATTAAGAACAGATACCATTGGATGCAAAGAACATATTCAATATTCACAAAAACAATGGCACAGTGCATCAGTTCAACATATTGAAAAATAGAAGCTGGACCGAAGTAGAAGAGATCTGCATACATATATGTTTTTTTTTCTTTTAATAAAGATAAATGTATATATCTCAGCAGTAAGCAAGCTCAAATTGGTTCACTCAAGAAAAGGCTTTTCTCTGTCCTTTAACTCACATACGTTATATTCAATTTCACTCTCTTTTTTTTTGGTCAGTCTGTGCGACATTAAGGTTTATGCCTTTCAATTTCATGTTTGATTTGTTGATACAGTGAATATGAGATTAAAATGAAACTGTAAACATTATCATGATAAAATGGCAATGAAGTGAAAAGTCAAACTTACATAATTCTGTTCTCACGTGATGGTTTAACATGTATGATTAACCCATGTGTGTTTGCCCACAAAGCAGACACTGAGATAATCAATGATGACAACAAATCAGTATCAGTATCACTAGCTCAAGGAGGCGTAACTGCGTTCAGTCAAATCCATATACACGACACCACATCTGCCAAGCAGATGCCTGACCAGCAGCGTAACCCAACGCAAAGCAATCCCTACGACTTTTTGTATGGTTATCTGATTTTGTTGAGATTTGCCAGCATGCTCTTCCATGTCATAATAATGTTCCTGCTTGTGCAGATTGTACCCCCCTCTGCACTTACCCAAACCATGCCCCCACCCCCTTCCCATGTGTTTATATAATGGCCTGAGTCTTTCAGTCTTAGACTCTCTCTCTCTCTCTCTCTCAGCCTATCATGTCCGCTGAAAAATTACGACTGCAAATCAAAGTGAAAACCACTCTTCCATGGTGCGCCTACCTTCATGTTTACGCTTCATTGGATCAGCCACTGGCAGCGCTTTCTGCAAACACACACCAGAAATGTTGATGTTAGTATT
>JAAQRG010312919.1:0-16399 GCA_011634625.1 Babylonia areolata | reverse complement strand
TGAGAAAGACAGATAGAAAGACAGAAAATACATGTGTGTGTATTGGAGGGCTAGGGGTGGGCATATGTGTTGTGTCAGTCCTGAGATTGTTCATACTAGTCTGAAATCAGACTGGAGGAAGATTGTGTGTGTGTGTGTGTGTGTGTGTGTGTGTGGTATGATTGTGAGAGAGAGACACAGACAGACAGAAAATACATGTGTGTGTGTTGGAGGGCTGGGGGTGTGCATGTGTGTGGTGTGTCAGGCCTTAGATTCTTCAGACTATAGTCTGAAATCAGACTGGAGGAAGACTTAGAAAATGGCAAATTTTGAATTTTTATGTGTTATGGTTGAGGTAGTGCAGCGATGTCAGACTGAAAATGAAAGTGTCTGTCATCCCTTTGTTTGTGTTTTGAGGGCACATTATGATCACTCTTTGATCAATGTTGTTTTTTTTTCCATATTATTTGTTGTATTGTGTATCCATGTTCCTGTCAGTGTGCAAGTACACATGTGTAATCCAGCAGAAAACTAGGCTGAGATCTTTAACATGTTGTCATCTCATGAGTGGCTAGAAAAAAATATGGAGAATGGGAACCGTACATCAAGATTATTCTGAACAGGATGTGGTTGGTGTTCCATTCTACTTCTGACTATGGCAAGAGGAAGCCATCAGCATGGGGTTAATTTTACATGACTCAGACCACTGGCATGTAAAAGTTAAAACGTTTTTTTTAATGACACAGATAAATTAAACTCAGCATTCGCCAGAAAGTCAGTGCTCATCAGTTTGAATATCAGTTGATTATTCTGTTAGAAATTTACAAATCAGATAAATTGGATGATCTTCAAAGGTATAGAATGACAGTTCCAGTCCCAGAATGGGATAATATGGATTGTAAGAGTGAGCAGAAAGAAAAGTGAGGCAAACCGTGTTAATTAACTGAGAGATTCCATGTCTCTTGTTGCAGGCAGCAGAGGAGAAAGAGGTGGACACACCTTCCCAGCCACTGGACCTGGGCTTTCCTGATGATGACGACGACGTTCACTCACCAGAGGGATGTATGTGCATCTTTGTTGTCTCCGTCCCTCGTTTAATGATAATAATAATGATAATAATGATAATTATTGTAATGTATGATAGTCACTCGTGTCCGACTATGACCATTAGAACAGCAGAGGAGGCAACTGCTGTCCTGACTATGTTGGCTAACATTTGATTATAGAGGAGAGTGTCTTGCCCAAGTTACATCCTGACTGTCTTTAGCCAAGAGCATTTTAGGACAGTTGGCGTTGGGATGGTTCCCAAAGGCCAGCTGGTGCCCAAGGCTGCAGCAGTAAGTGCCATTGTAATTTTGCCTCCTAGTTTGAGAGTCATAGTCCTTCACAGAAGACTAAGCTGTAAATGATTTCCCATTGCAGTAGAGAAACCATTGATAATACAGCTCTCACTTTGCTGTTCGCCCATCTGAAAACTTATTTTATCATTGTATTGATAATGCTAATGACAGTAAGATATTTGTATAATGTTAAATCTTGTGAAGAGAGAAATCAAAGTGCTAACACAACTATATCTTTATCATTTTCTCTAATAATCACTCTGCTAATTTTCCACATTGCTCTTTTCTTCTTTTTTTTTTTTTTTCCTTTTCTCTGGCAGTGCTGTCCCCCTCGCAGCCTGGCGCCATGGCGTCAGCGGCCAGCGGTGGCTACGAGATCCCGGCCAGACTGCGTACCCTGCACAACCTGGTGATCCAGTATGCCTCCCAAGGCCGCTACGAGGTGGCCGTGCCCCTCTGCAAGCAGGCGCTGGAGGACCTTGAGAAGACCAGCGGCCACGACCACCCTGACGTCGCCACCATGCTCAACATCCTCGCTCTTGTTTACAGGTTCGTGGGTGGGTGTTGGTTTTGGTGGGAGGTGTTGGGGTGTGCGTGGGGGGGAGGGGGGAGGTGTGTGTGTGGGGGGGAGGTTATTTATGAGGAGAAGGGGTGTATGTGTTTTTTGTGTCTGTATGCGGCTCCTGTGTCGGATGTCATCAGTCATCATGCGATGTCGCATGAGAGCTTTGCTGATGACACACAACTTTATCAGTCGGCTTCCATAGCTGAATTTGATGCACTGGTGACTCAAACACAGGAGTGCATTGCTGGCCTAAAGGACTGGATGACTCTCAACAAGCTGCAATTAAATGATGATAAGACTGAATTTATGATAACCTGTCCAAAGAAGTTTCGTCAACATCCTTCCTTTCCTGACTCTGTTCTGATCAATAGCACACCTGTTTCACTTTCTCCCTCTGTTCGCAGTCTTGGTGTAATCCTGGACCAGTCTCTTTCCTTCCAAAAGCACATTTCGAATATCTGTAAAGTTGCCTATTTGGAACTGCGTAGAATCAGCTCTATCCGCCACTATCTCTCAACCGATGCAACCAAGACACTTGTATGCTCTCTGGTTCTCTCAAGATTGGATTACTGCAACTCTCTTTTGGCCGGCCTTCCCAAATACCTGTTAGACAGACTCCAAAGAATTCAGAATAACGCTGCCAGAATCATTTGCAGAGCTTCTAAATTTGACCATGTTTCTCCTCTCCTTCAGTCTCTCCACTGGTTGCCTGTTTCTGATCGAATAGACTATAAGCTATCCACTCTGACCTTTTCTGCAGTCAACGGATCTGGCCCCAAATATCTTTCTGAACTCATCCATATCTATACCCCTTCTCGCCAGCTCCGTTCTTCCTCTGATACTCGACTTCTCAGGATACCTCACGTCAGAAGTAAGACCTATGGACACAGATCGTTTTCTTTTCAATCGCCAAAGACGTGGAACAAGCTCCCTGATAACCTCCGTCATTCTGATTCCCTCGTATCTTTTAAATCTCGACTCAAAACTCACCTTTTCCCTCGGCAGTAAGTTCAATTGTGGCAGGTCCACAACTACATGCATGTATATGAATGTGTATTGTGTGTGCGTGTGTCTATGTAAGTTTGTGCCTGCCTATGTGTGCGTATGTGTTAGGGTAGCTGTTAGATACACATGTATGTTAAAATGTATGTATGCAGTGTGCGTGTGTGTGTGTGCGTGCGCGCGTGTGTGTGTGTGTGTGTGTGGTCACATTTTGGTGTGTGCATGTAACATAGATATAATGTTTTATGTTATCAAAAGCGTTTTTGTAAAGCACCTAGAGCAGATTTCTGGATAGTGTGCTATATAAGTATCCATTATTATTATTATTATTATTATTATTATGTGTGTATATGTATCTTTTACTCCTAGTTTCGTTTTTTTGTTTTCTTTAAATTATTGTGTGTGTGTGTGTGTGTGTGTCTTAGGGAGGAGATGGGGTTTGTGTGGAAAGGGGTTTTCCTCTGTGTGTGTGTGTGTTGTGCAGCATTTATTTGTATCAGGACATGAATGTTGTGTGAGGTGGTGTGACATGGTTATGCTTGTGAGAGAGGGTGTGTGTGTGTGTGTGTGTCTGTGTGTGTGTAGTGCAACATCTGTTTGTAGATAGGGATAAATGTTATGTGGGTTGGTTTTGCTAGTGAGAGAGGTTGTGTTTGTATGTTTGTGTTTGTGATTTTGTATGTATTTGCATTGTGTAGCCATGTTTGATTTGTTTGGGAAGGATGAATATTGGGTTGGGTGGGTGTTTGAGAAACATTGTTCATGCATGTTTGTGCGTATGTCGTTGTGTGTAGTGTGTGTGCTTGTGACCGGAAGGAGAGGGAATGGGAGGGTACAGATATTTGCGAAGGTTTGGGTATTTGTTGAGGGTTGTGGACGTGTATCTTCATGTGAGTGTATGCATACATGTGTGTGTGTGAGGGTGTGTGTTTGTGTGAGTGTGTATTTGTGTGTGTGTGTGTGTGTGATCACAGACAACTTATTTGTTTGGATACTTCAGTGCATATGAGACAGTGTATATTTGTGTGTCTTTGTGAGCATTTGTGTGCAGAGAATGTATGATGGAGTTTTGTTGCTCTCCATATTATGGATGTGTGTGCATCTCATTTCTGATACATGTTGGCATTGTATGGAAGGAGTGTGAAAATAGACGGGTGGACCCCGCTGGGTAAAGAATCCTGTAATAACAGAAATGTGTAATGTGCATGAAGCAAATAGATTTGTGGTGAGTGAGTAACACTAAAGATTGGTAAGTTTTCACTTTTTTAGAATATGTGATAGAAATAGATAACATGCGAAGTATTTTCTTCCACGTGAATTTTTTTTTTTTTTTTTTTTCGTAGAATTGAACAACAATTTCAATGTTGATAGCAGCAATAACAATGATGATGATGATGATAAGAAGAAATGAATTAAAACATCAGGGAATAGAGGATAGGGAAGGGGAAATAGAAAGGCAGAAGAAGACTGAAAGAACATATGCAAGTGTTGAGGTGGAAACATGTCTAGTTTTGATAGTACTGACAAATCTTGCATTGTGAAATGTAGTACTTGGTTTGTTGTTTTGTTTTGTTTTTTTTACATCAGAAACATTTTGGAAAATCTACAGTGCAAATTCTAAAAATGAATTCCCAACAGACTTTGCAGACATAAATATAGTGGAAGCTCTTTCACATTTTTTTCACATATGTTAAGTTGCAAGTACTTGGATGGGAAAATATCTTTATTTTGTCCACTTCCATATCTAAAAAAAAAATTATTTTGGTAGTTTCCATTCATTGTCAATAGCTAAGATAGAAATATTCACATTCTTGCACACAACTTTCACTTCCAAGAAAAAATTGTTGGGCTGATGCTGAGAAGAAGAAAAAATCATTTGGGTTGCTGTACGCAGTTCACACTTTTTTTTTTCCTGCAGTAATTGTTTTTAGTTACTAAACAAAAGTAAGAAAAAATAATTAAGAATTGTTGTTGTAATTGACAATTGAACAGAAAAAAAAATTCATATTGTAATTGATAAATGATTTTCATGAGTGAATAAAAAAAAAAGACCGGGATCCTTCCAAATCTCCTTTCCTCCCTTTTGCTTTTTTGCTGCTTTTGTCATTCAGTGTGTGTGAGTGTGTGTGTGAGTGTGTATGTGCAAAGGTGTCGATGAAGAATGAGGTGTCAGGTGTTTTCCAGGGACCAGGGCAAGTACAAAGAGGCCGGCAACCTCTTGCATGACGCGCTTGTCATACGAGAAAAAACTCTGGGCAAGAGTCATCCCGCTGTGAGTGAGCTTTAACCCCAGCCCCACCCACCCCACCCCCCACATTGACTCCCAGCCCCCACCCCCACCCCCACCCCCAACTCCCAATAGTATGTAGGATGATGCTATTAACCCACTAATACTTGTGAAGGAGGCGTCTTGTCTCGTGGGTGTGTGTGGATTTTTTTTTATGTGTGTGTGCGTAAGATTGGGGAGAAATTCGCCTCCTTCACCTCAGTTTCTTTTTCCAGCAACGTTGAACATAATTTTTGTGAGCTTTTCTTCAGCTGCTATTATATGATTATTATATTCTCTTTTTTTTATTAATCTGGAAGGAAGTTGATGACAGTGATTTATCACTTTGAAGAATGGTTCACTGTCTCTGATGAAAAGGAAAAAAGAACAGACTTGTGGCATTCACTCTGGGGCTGGTCAAACTGTGCTCATCATCATGAATGTGATTGTAAGGTAGCAAAACTCCAATGAATGATGGTATTTGTGGAAAAAGAAAACCAGTGCTCATGAGTGTAAGGTATCAAATCTTCAATTAATGAGAAATCTAAGAAGAAGAAAACAGTGCTCACAGAAATTATGGCAACGGTTCCTGAAGAAGCTGTCAAGATCAGTGGAACCTGCTGCAGAAACCATCCTCCTCAACTCTTTTATCAAAGCCACGCGACACCATCGTATAATCCTTTCTCTCTTTCTGTGTCTCTCTGTCTCCTCCGCCCCTTCAGAGACCAAGGGAAGTACAAAGAGGCGGCTAATCTGTTGAATGACGCCTTGGGCATTCGTGAGAAAACTCTGGGTGCGGACCATCCGGCTGTGAGTGTCTCTGGCACCCCTCCTTCCTTCCTTGGCTGTGTTTTTTGGCGCCGCTGTGGCCCGCCTGCATTTTTCTTCCTTTTGGTTCCTCTTGGCTGTTGTTTGTTTTGTTTTTTACATTGTGTCTTTGTTGTCTCACATCTTTCTCTCTTCTCCTCTCCTGTCTTCCCCACCCCTATGCAGGTTGATGTGGTAGTGTGTAGTTTGGTGTTGTGATGTGGTCATGAGGAGCTGGCATGAAGAGCTTGAATAGAGCGTGCCTGAGAGTGGAGTGAGACGATGTTCACACATTGTAGCTGATGTCCGCATCTTTTGGTCTATTCACACTTTGAGTCGTCAGGAAGTTAAAGATAATTCTGTCGGACTTGAAAGGACAGGGTTGCAAATGTATCTACAATGAGTGTGTCTTTGTGCGGGTGTGTGGTCACTAATGTGTTAGATTGAAACCAGTTAGATTGTCAGAATGTCTCAGTTGTTGTGAATGCCTCGACCAGTTAGATTAAAACCAGTTAGACTGTCAGAATGTCTCAGTTGTTGTGGATGCAGCGACCAGTTGATTTCCTTCCTTCCTGAAGTAGATGAGGTTCAAGGATAAAAAAGGCAGTTTGGGATGGGGGTTGGATGTAGAGGCAGATGCAGGGGAAGGGGAAGGAATGTGCTGATGTGAATTTAAAAAGACAAAATAAATTACCCAAAAGTTTAAAATCTTGAGCTATATGTAAAAGACCATCTAACATTCAAACCTGTGTTTTAGAAACATGGAAAAAATAAAAAGAAGAGTTTGTACTCAGAATACAGGACGCACTTACTGACAACCTCCAACCCCCCCGCCCCCTCCCCTTACAGTTCACCAACATCTCAGTAACTCAAGAACGCCAAGCATTCTGTGCTTTGGAGTTCTGGCAGACACTTGACTTGTCCTCTTTGCCTCGGACATGCTCTGCGTGTTTTAGGACCCCTTAGGGTGATTTTATCTTGTAGATCATAATTTCTTTTTAAAAAAAATTCTCTGCATGTTAAAGGGAGTCCCCTGAGGTGATTTTATCTTGCAAAGGAAGACCAGTGCATGTTTGAAACAGCTAAGCTCTGGAGAAGCAAGAGCAAGGATTCCCCCATCACAGCCAACGATTGAACTGAACCTGATATGATCATAGACAACAAGACAAGTATTGCAGCCACACACAACACTGCAACAGTCATTGTGACCATGAACAACACTACAATATCTGTATGATTACAGACAAAAGGCACTGTTGTCTAAAACAGCATGACACATAGCACGATGGTCACAACAAGCACTGTGGCCATATTAGACAACAATGCAACAAGCACTCAGTCATAGACAATAATACAACAAACACTTTGGCCATAGACAATAATGCAGCAAACACTGTGGCCATAGACATCAATACAAAAAGCGTTATTGCCATATTACGGCCTTAGACAACAACACAACAAACACTACGACCATAGACATTAAAACGTGCTCTGTGGCCACAGACAAATACAAGCACTATGGCCAGAATCAACAATTCAACAATCTGTATGACCATAGACAACAATCAGTGTGTCCATTGATTACAAAACAACATTGTGGCCGTACACAACACAACAATCATTATGGCCAGAAACAGTAGTTAAACAGTCAGCTTAGCCTTGGGGGAACAACACAAGCAGTATGACCATAGGCACAAATACAACAATTAATATCATCAAAAAAGCTACTTTACTTCAGGCAGTAGAGCCTCAAGCAACACTGCAGCAGTCAGTGTGACCAAGGTATCAATGCAAAACCTGATGACATTGCACTGGTGTGGCACACGGGGAAAAAAAGGTCACAAAAGGTTGAAGGGTGCAGCAAAGGGCAGACGGGCAGAGAGTGTGACCGGTGTCGTCTTTTGTCTTTATCGTCTAACATTTGTGCACAATAGGAACTGTGACCTAGCTTTGGGGATTAAAGTGGCTGGGTTGCACCCAGTGACTGGAGAAATAAGCCATGTGTGTGTGTGTGCATGCGTTTGTGTACGCTGGTGCGCATGCTTGGGGCAGACCCAGGCATGAATAGAGATGCATATACATCTGCGTGTATGCGTGCACATGCTCTCTTACATGCACACATGTGTGTGCGTGCACACACACATGCACATGCATGCACTCAATGCACAGAACACACACACCACAGACAACACAGACACACAATGTATGTACTACACACACACACACACACACACACACTTGTAGGCTGGAGTTTTTAATCTCCCAGTCCAGTCAAGAGTCCCATTAAATCACAAGAAAGTATACTGTGAACCTTTTTTTTTTCTCTATTTTTTTTCTGTCAAGTTGTTGGAACAACGGAGAGAAAGAAGTGAAGTTGTCTGTGTAGAGTAGTTTGGATTAGGACATAATCAAAATGCAGTATTGATTCCGTGGCAGTAAGTAGTGTTCTGTTTTGTGTGGATAGGTTTTTGTGTCATTGACGGAGCATGTCACTTTACTTCAGCATGTTGTTGTTTTTTTAAATAAGCCACTAGTGTTGTTGTTTTTTTGGGTTTTTTTTTAATGCTTTCACTACTTCTAGCTTTCAGCTTTCACCTCCACTTCAATCCATTTCCCTAGCAGTACCAAACACACATCATTTTCAGTCAAATTTAACCCATTCAACTCTGTGGAGTTTACAGCCTTGGCAGGCTTTCCTTCCATATCAGTGCAGTAAAATGCAGAAAAATGCACAGAAATCGACTGGGTTTTCCTCCAAATTAGCTGGAAATACTTTAAAAGTTAACTTTAGCTTATGCATCTATAGGGAAAAGGGAACTGTTTTAATGAAACAATTTTTGATGCCAGACCAGTGCTTGGGTGCGGGGTTTGATGAGTTAAAAGTGACTACAGTCTGGTCTAGTGCCATGAAGTTTTTGACACCACAGTTCATTATTCTCTGTGGGCAAGAGGAAGGGATCCCACCAGCTGGGGTGAGGGAAGAGAAAGGGTGGGAGGCAGTCTATCTTTTTTGTTTTTGTTTTTTTAATTGTTGTCAGCTGAAAATATTGTTTTAAAGAATCTAATAAAATAAAAGCACTGTTCTATCATTACATGGGATTGCAGATTGTAACTGGAGGAAGGACATTTTTAAACATATATGCTCAGTTGTGATGTGTGTGGGAATGGAGGGGAGGCTAGGAGGAGGAGATTTTTGTTCTGAGGCTTGTTCTTCTTGGAAGGTTTTGTGTGCTGTCCTTGGTGGGATCTCGTGTGTGTGTTGCCTGCCCTGTCTTGGCCCCTCTCCTCCACTCCTAGCTCCCACGTTTCTTTTCCTTTATTTTTTTTTAATTGTTCTCTCGAAGGGTTGGACCATTTGTTTACTTTTGTATTTGGGGTGGGACACAAAGTATCCTTGGTTGCACAACGGGGGTGGGCAACATAATCAAAATGTCTCCATTCATAGAACACAGAGGAACAGTTCATTCTTTTTCTTTCTTTTTTTCTTTTTTTTTTTAAAGATTATTACGCTTTTTCCTCTTTTTTTTCTAAATTTCAAAATAACATATTAACACTACACTGACAAGGACTGCAGTGTGTGCAAATTGAAAACTAACTCAAAACTTTGTGATGGATGGTGAGGGTGAAAATGATGTGAAAAGAGTTTCTGTTGATTGACCGTCCGCCACCCTTTATCTGTCTGTCTGTGTACCCATTGTTTGTTTTGATTAACACCATTGTTTGTTTTCAAGGGATCAGTCAGCAGAGCTGTATTACGTTTGTTGGTTCAACCTGTGAATGTTCTGAGTATAGAAAGCGGTTGAGAGTGATTTGGTCAGTACTGATGAAGTGCTTTCTGTCCATTGTCAGGTCATTTATGATGGTGCTTCTTTCCATATTTAAGTTTATGTGTGTCCCTCCAAATCCTCTGCGCGCCCCCCCAAACCCCCCCCCCCCTTTCCCCTCCTCCTTCCATCCCCCATCATCTCTTCCTCCCACAAGATCTCATCTCAAGGTTTTTCTGGATTGTTTTATCGTAACTACGCAGGTAAACACATATTAAATGTTGTTAACGTTTGCATATTTTCCACTGTAGCTGCTTCGTAGTTTAGGCCTCGAATGAAGACCACTGCTTGATTTGCTTGTTCCTCTGGCCGTTGTCACTGTCAGTGTGTTGTGGTGGTCATTTTGAAGATCTTAGTCATGTTTGTCTTATAGAATGATTTTTTATCAGTGTTAGTAAAGCTATCTTTTTTCTTTCTTTCTTTCTTTTTTTTAAAGAAAAGATGATCCTCTTGTACTTCTGACGAAATCTTGTAGAAGACAAAAGCAGGGGAAAAAAGATCAATTAAAAAGGTCTGTAACCATGGCCAGAATTTTAAAGACAATTCTCAGTTAAGATTACTTTCTTCTTTTTATTTATTTTTTTATTGTTACTGATGATATGGTTTTCAGACAGATGGGTAACTTTTGTGCAGCGGGCAGACTTCAGTGCTGTTTTTATTCCTACATTTGTATGGCATTATGTTCTTTCTGTGTGACAGATGGTTTGAATTTGTTTTGTTTTGTTATTGAATCTTGCTGTGGCAGACCTTTTTCATTGACAGTAGTACTGTGAGCATTAATCAGTGTAGTGATAATGATCATTTTCATTTCTGTGCATTTTGAATGGACTGTGATTTTTTTTTTTCCCCTTGCTGATGTTCACTTTTCAGATTGGATGTAAATTTTATCGTGGAGGTTTCATTAAATGTCAGTGGCCACCATCCCTACACTTTCCCATCTTTCTTTCTGTGTCTTTTTTCACGCTTTCCCCCGTCTTTCTCCGATGTGTCAACACATTTTTCACTTTCGTTTTTACTTAAGATGTTTGTATCAGCTTATTCATGTATTATGCCATTGCTGTTGTCAACATTTTGTTTGAACACTTCATTTTCAGTGGTGGTATTAGATGTAGGCCAGTATGAGTGGAATAACTGGTAGTTAATGAATGTTGAAATAGTTTCCATATAGCAGTCTCTCTGTATTGACTGTGCTTGTCTGTCTCTTTTTGTTTCTCTGTCTCTTTCTCTCACTTAATCTGTCTCTCTGTCACTTAGACACAACACCCAGGCACAACACCCATGCTCATGCATATTCTCTCCTCTGTTCCGGCTTTCTCTCCAGCACAGGTACACTCTGACACAAGTGTAAATGTGTGCAGGCAGAAATCAGATTAGATTGCAGTCTGGCCATATGTGACAGAATAAGTAGAAACTCTGCCAATATATTGCTCATTTGGGATTTGATATCTGGAGAAGAGATGATGTGCTATTGCATTTAGAATACACAGATTTTGTGATACGTTTTCAGGAATGCTGAGTTAGCATGCACACAAACACACACAACAAACAAACACACACACACACACTCACACACACACACGAAAGCATGCACACAAACACACACAACAAACACACACACACACACATAAACACACACACAAACACACACACATGCAAGTGTGCATGCACACACTCTATTACACGTGCATGCATAGCATGCAGCCTTGCACACACATGTATGCATTCACATTGACAGACACGTGAAAACACACATATGCATCCAAAAATTACATACTTGCTTGTATGTTTACAAATCACCCACAGCCTCTCTTTGCCCCTGTCTCAAACACACAGAGTGGAAAGGATTAGGAACTATGCTGTAATGTCAACATCAACATGCTTAAATCCATATTTTGAAACAGATGTGCGCATATCTGCGTGTCTGCACATTTGTGTTTGTGCACATGTATATGTGCCTGTTTGAGTGTGTGCATATGTGTGTGTAGGTGTGTTTGTGTGTGTGTTTGTGTGCATGCATGCATGTTTCATGCGTGCATACACACAATCATTTCCCAAATCTGCACTTCTATGACATACGCTCCTATTCTGTAATCCAGATAATATGTTGCTGCCACCAAGTAAAATATTCCTTGAATATTGCACAAATCAACTTCACATTTCCTGTGTCACACACACACACACACACACACACACACACACACACACACACTCACCCCTTATTTATACCTTTTAAAACTCTTATTCTAAAGCAGTCACAGACGTCATTGGCAAACAAATATATTCCTGTTTCCTGTGAGCCTTATCCTGGGCACTGTAAGTTGGTCACCAGTTAAGAATTGCAGTGGGGCGATGGTAATGAAATCAGCTGTTTATTGAAAGTGTCATTCTGTGCCAGTGTGTGATGAGAGGTTGTTGATGTTGTGGACAGGTCGCCGCCACACTGAACAACTTGGCAGTGCTATACGGCAAGAGGGGCAAGTACAAGGAGGCCGAGCCTCTGTGTAAACGGGCGCTGGAAATCCGAGAAAAGGTTGGTCACACTGCTGCTGTTTCTCTGTGATGGTGGTGTGAGTCTTGTGTGGACGTGAGGTTTGTAAGAGCGATGGGAGGTGTGGGTGTGGTGTTTGCTATATATGTGTGAGTTTATATTGGTGTGTGTGACATGTGTTTGTGTATGTGTGCGAGTGAGGTTTGTGGGGCTGGGGGGGTTATTTTGTCTTTGGTGTGGTATAGTGTGGCATTGGTGCATGTTTTGTGTGTCTCTGTCAACAGGTGAGCAAATGTGAGGGGTGGGTGGTGTGCAGGTGTTGATGTGTGGGGTGTGTGTGTGTTTGCTTGCTTCATCATTGACACACCCCGTATGGCATACCTGTAAGTCTTGATTATATTTATTGTGCCCAGTGGTGGCCAGTCTTTGTAACCATTGCTTTCGCATACTGAAGTTGATTGTCAGCGCTCTGGGCCCCTGTGCTAAGGAGATATAGCACATTATTAATACCCATCATCATTACTGTCACTAGCATTATTAAGGATGTTTCCATGCTGTGTGTAAAGGCCCTGTGTGTGTGTGTGTGTGTCACGTTATTGCCATGGACAGTGAGGACGGCGTGTGTTCCAGGTGCTGGGCAAAGATCATCCTGATGTTGCCAAGCAGCTGAACAACTTGGCCCTCCTGTGCCAGAACCAAGGCAAATACGAGGAGGTGGGTGGTGGTTTACAGGGTGGGGAGGTTCTTGGATCCTGCACCGGAGGACGTGGATAGGATGTGTTTCCTATGGTTGTTGTTTTGTGTGTGTTGTGTGTAAGTTTGTATGTGTTGTTGTTGTGTGTGTGTTGTGTGAATGTTTCTGTATGTGTGTGCATGTGCGTGTGTGTGAAAGTGTATGCATTTAGTGTGTGTGTGTGTACGCATGTGTATGTATGTATGTGTGTGTGTGTGTATGTATGTGAATGTATGTGTGTGTCACAGGTATAATTTGACATGGTACTGACCTTGACCAGGTCATCAAACTGGTGCAAACCATAGCCAGGAGCGTTTGGTCAGTTTATATATTGCAATGTTCGTTTTGGTCATTACTTTTACTTAATGTCGTTTCACTGTTAGTGATATTAAACAAGAAGAAAAAGAAATGGAGAAGCAAGAAAAACACAGCTATACCTATTGGTTAATAATACCTATCAAATATGTACCTTTCTGAATCTGTTGACAGCAGGAACATGTTTATTGAAATTTTCCTGTTGGTGGAAAGTGAAATTTTATCATTTAAAAAAAATTAATTTGGAGTGGAACTGAGTTTCACTCTGGTCTGAAAACAAGTGTGTGTGTTTGTGTGTGTGTGTGTGTTCATGTGTGTGTAAAATGAAATATTTTTAGATTTTTTTTTTCCAATCCATTTGGAGTTGAACTTTAATTCTGGTCTGAAAACAAGCATGTGTCTGTTTGTGTGTGTGTTGTTTCATGTAGTGTGGTGTGTTTATGTGTGTGTGTGTGTGTGTGTGCATGCATGTGTGCATGCATACATGTATGTGGGAGAGGGCAGGGGGAGGACGGAGTAGTACTTTAAATTTAGCCAGCACAATCTTTGAGATGATGGAACACTGTACCTCCTGTGTGGATCAGGAGAGAAGCTCAGCCCCCCTCACAGTTATTCACATTGTTATCATATGATGCGTTGATGTGAGGTGACTAAAGAGATGCCCATGTTCAGGTGAAGGGCTGGTAGAAAATTAGTATATCAGTATGACTTGGTATTATCAGGTTTATGATATTCAACACAATCATTTTGTCATATGTTGTGCAGCTGCAGATTGATTGATACAGAATGCAAAATTTACAAACTTTTCTGAAAATTTTGTTCTTTCTTGTTTTTTTTTTGTGCAGTGTATATTTTTGATGGAAATGATGTTGATATTCTCAAAGATATCATCCGATATGTATGTCAGACTTTGGCATGCACCTAGCTGCGTACACACATGACGTGATCTGAGGTGTCTACATCCAGGTAGCTGTGTACCCTCTGTGTTGTGCATGACATGATAACGAGATGTGCAAAACGACAGGTGGAGCAGTACTACCAGAGAGCGCTGACCATTTACGAGGGCAAACTGGGCCCTGACGATTCTAACGTTGCCAAAACTAAGAACAACTTGGTAAGGCCATAGACCTCTCTCCATTGTGGCCACTTGCTTCTCGCCTTGGCGCTGGGCCAGATTGGAGATTTCTTTTTGTTTTTTTGTTTGTTTGTTTGTTTGCACCTGGGTGTTGGACAGCGTGGAGCACTGATTAATTCGTCTCTTCCACTGCACTCAAACTTTTGGGTGTTTTGCTGTTGTCACTTTTGGTGTGGTAGTCTATTTGTGTTCTTTTCAGAATTTGGGCAGGAGGACAAGACTTAGCGCTGATCTTTTTCTTCTTCTTTTTTTTTTTTTTTCTTTTTTTCAATTTTTTTTTGTGTGTGTGTGCTTGTGTTATTGTTTGTGTTATCATGTGCTTTATTGTTGTTTGTGGTGGTGTGTCACAGAGGCAACCATTGGTGTTTCACAACTAGACAGTAGTCTCATAGTTTACAGTTATTGATCTGCAGTTAAGTGGACTCACGCTTATAGCTTACGGATTAATTGGCTGCAGTAAATGGGGATTCGTTTTCACAGCTTACAGAATTAATGGTCTGCAGTTAAGTGGACTCGCTCTTGCAGCTTACAGAATTATTGATCTGCAGTAAAGGAGATTCGTTTTCACAGCTTACAGAATTATTGATCTGCAGTAAAGGAGATTCGTTTTCACAGCTTAAGAATTATTGGTCTGCAGTTAAGGGGACTCAGTTTCATGACTGACAGAATTAATGGTCTGGAGTTGAGGGGACTGGACGTGAATCCTGTCCCTTCTGTCTTCCTTCCTACTCACCCAGAGCTGATTACCCAGGGTACATACAGTACATCTTTTCAGCGTGTCCCATAATCATCAGTAACATGCTGGGAGGGGAGGTATGAGATAATTCAATACATACCAGCTAAAAGGTTGAAAGCAGAATGAATTTGATGAACAAAGATCCTAATCTTTAATTAAGATATTTGGCCTTTGTTAAGAACAGAGAGGTGGCCATTTGAATGCATTAAACTGCACTCGTTAAACTGATACCTCTCGGGATTAGATGGCTGCTAAATCAGGTCTGTTCTGATTCCTTTTGTATTTTAGGTATTTGCAAGTCTTGCTTCATTCACTTTGCTCAGATGATATTTATGAAACTTTGCCATCAAAACAGTTTGAAATTTGCCATAAAAATAGTTTGAAAATGTCTGGTGCAATAATGCTTTGGGCAGGATAGTTGGTCCTGTGGTAAAACAAGCTATTAAAGCAAACAGAATTAGAAGTGACTGTAGGCTGCTGTAGGTTGTTCAATTTGGTTGCAACACGCATTGTTGTGTATATTTTTGTTGTTGTTTTTTCTATTCTCTTCTTTACAGATCACTTTGAATTCATTTTGCACTAATTGTTTTGCTTAATTTTTTCATCTGTCTCTTTTATTATTTCTTTTTTTCAGCTTTTTGTTTTTCATTTTGTCTCCTGACACAGTTGCTTTGGTCTGCATGATTTGTTTTCTGTATTTCTTCTTCAGTTGATTTTGGGTGTTCTGTGTGACTTGGTTTCCAGGTGGAAAAGTATTATCTACGAGCGTTAGAAATTTACAAGAAGCGGCTGGGGCCCGACGATTCCAATGTGGTTAAAACTCAGAACAACTTGGTAAGCCGGGGATGAGCCATGGGTTGCTTGTTTGCTGCCCTCCCATTGGCTGATTGATGCCTGTTTGTGACTACCTTTATATACCGCCTTCTCCCATTGGTTGACTTCCTTTTTACACACAGTGATGAAATCTTTTTCTTGAATTTTTTTTTCTTGTTAAAAATCTGAAGCATCTCAATCCTTAACCAGTTTGTTTCCATGACTCAGAGCTAGAGAAACCTGCAGCCTCTGTATCAGTGTATGGCATGGGTTTCAGGTTGATATTTTGTGCAGTTTCAAAAGAAAGTTTGTTGGTCATTGGTTTGTCTTCGCATGTTCATATTTTATCCGAAATAGAGCACATGTCAAATTGTGCATTACAGTTACTGATTAACT
>JAAQRG010312915.1:0-16300 GCA_011634625.1 Babylonia areolata | reverse complement strand
TCGCTGTCAATCTGTCTATTACTCATGATTTTGGAGGGTATTTTTGAGATGATACACTAAAATATTGGCGTAGTATATATATATATATATATATATATGTATATAATTAGAACATATTATAGCAAGATTGCATGAATGATGTTATTACATATTTTGAAGCAGGTCAAAATCATTTAGCGTTTTGAGTTTGGCTTCAAGATTAGAAGTTCTATAGAACTTAGTATATTTTGAGGAGTATACATATAAGCATGAAAACAGCGTGTGATCACGTGTGTCATCCTTTTAATTGAAAGAGAACATAAAAAACTGCATGTGTACCAAATTTGGTGAAATCGTACCAAACTGAACGATGGTTCCTACATCGGACTAGACTATTCGTGCAGATCTAGAGATCTACGATGTGTTGCTTTGTGCTTCAAGGGATAGCAAAGTCTCCTTTAGCGCCGGAACAAAAGAACAATCGAGATATGATGAAACACACAAAAATCTTTTAAACGGCGTTATTACGTCCACTACAATCACATCTCTGTCTAATATCATCATCTTAGATGAACAGACTATAAATAAATAAACGAACAATCACATCTATTTCTCGCACGAAGAAGAAAACGTCAATATTCTTTTAAGTATCAAATTTAGTCGAATGACGTCAGATGCGCAGCAGCAGTGGGGGATTAGTCTGCTTGCTTCGGAACTGAACATGCATGGTTCGATCCCGCTCGCGTACCTTTTTTTCCCCCCCAAGCTCATTTTATATATGATATTCAATGCAGAGCACTTTCAACCATTTAAAATTTTTTTTTTCTCTTCACGATTCCTTGACTGGATAAAGCACGAAGCACAAGTAAGTCTTGAAGGCTTTCCCTCTCTTGTTTTCTTTTTGAATGAGGGCACAACGTAATTTCTCATGTGTGATAGCAAAATGCACTTAACAATGTCGCAACAGCATGAGTTCACTTTGGAGACTTTGCAAATCTCCAAACATCCTTCAGGCACAGCAGGTATTCGAACTCCAGACCTCAGAGACAGGTGGGTCAGAACGAAAACTCTGTTCGAACCATTCACCTGTCATGAAAGATCAGACATCAGTTTTGCCTAGCATAATGCACTGCACCTTTTCGAAACAAATGATAGTGAAGAAATACTGTTTACAATGGTGGCACACCTAGTCTCGCTGTTGAAATGCACAGTACAAATCATCAGTTGCCTATGATCTTTATTTAGTCAGCAGAGCCCATCTTCCAAAGCACGCAAAAATGTATAAACAACAACGCCACCTTTATCCAAGCGCAGATCGGTCTTTCAGCTATAATACTGAATCAGGAAAGACTGTTGACGCTTCTTCCCTTCCACAGAAAGCGAAAACGTCAAGGCCATGATATGGTATCATCATTGACTGTATCAGAACATATCAAGGCCATGATATGGTATCATCATTGACTGTATCAGAACATATCAAGGCCATGATATGGTATCATCATTGACTGTATCAGAACATATCAAGGCCATGATATGGTATTATCACTGACTGTATCAGAACATATCAAGGCCATGATATGGTATCATCACAGTCTGTATCAGAACATATCAAGGCCATGATATGGTATCATCACTGACTGTATCAGAACATATCCTAAATCAGCAGCTGAGCCCTTCTGGTTTGTGATTAAACACCCTTACCTCTCGCTTCTCGGGAAAATACTGTTGAACCGTCAGGTCATCATCCCAGTCAGAATACAGACAGAAATACTGATAAACAAGCAACCGTCCGTCTTGCTCCTCAAGGTGACAGTACTAGCGGGTCGAGGGGGTAGTGGGGTATATTTTTTATCTAGTCACAAGGGATTTACTTCCAATGGTGTACAAATATAGCAATATACATATTTATCAAAGCGGGTTTGTCTGTTTACTGATATCTTACACATAACTATTTCTTTAATCAAATATAATAAAATAATTAACTGCCTGTATAGTGTGTGTTGATAGCAAGCGAAGATCACAGCTTTGTCGCGAGTCCCAAACCTAAAATGAACCTCCATGGAAACATCATCATTACCATCACCATCCCATTTCATAATCAATGTTGAAAAGTAAAATGTCCCAGATTATGTGGCCTTTGATGCCCTGCTCGTAGGGTGACCTCGGTTTACATGGAAACTTACACGAAGTAAGGGATCTTGTAATGCAAATTAGTAAGCGCACAGGGGAGGTAAAGCACGAAGACTGGAAAAATCTTCGCCCTTCAACCACCAGGCGATGCAGGGATTCGAACCCTGAGCATCAGACCCGTGGGGTCAATATCCAACGCTTGAACCACTCAGCCTGACGAATTCATCTTATCCAAGTGCATCAGATTCTGTCAAACCAAACGTTTCAAGTGTTTAATAGTATCCCTGAATATATATCACGGTGAAGCCGTATTACGAAAATGAAAGATAAAACATTAACAATAACACACACAAACACACACACACACAAACACGCACACACACACACAAACACACGCACGCACGCACACACACACACACACACACACACACACACACACACAGAGAGTCTGCATGGCTTGTAACTGAATGTCTGACTCTCAAACTAGGAGGCAAAATTGCGCTGGCTCTTAGTGCTGCAGCCTTGTGGGCTGGTTGGCCTTTGGGAACCATCCCAACGCCGACTGTCCTAAAACCCTCTTGGCTGAGAGAGTGGGGATGTACTTGGGCAAGACACTCTCCACTGTAATCAAATTCTAGCCCAAATAGTCGTAACAGCAGTTGCCTCCTCTGCTGTTCTGATGGTCATAGTCGGACACGACTATCATATATATATATATATATATAACTGAATGTCGTTGGAAATGATGGAAGGTCTATGCATAGGCGTTCTGGAAAAAATGTTTTCAGACCAGTTTTAAAAGATTGAAATGAGGGAGAGTGGTGAAGATCATGAGGTAAACTGTTCCAGACAGATGGAGCTGAATGAGAAAAGCAAGAATCACCGAAGGATCGGGTTTTGACACGGGCGCAAACAGCCGCCGTGAGTCGGAAGATGATCTGAGTTGTATCTGTAGTAAATAATACAAAGACTTTTCAACAAACAAACAACAACAAAAGTCGTTTCACTCGGTTCTGCTGATGAAACGCACAATGTGGTAAACATCACTGTTTGCCTTTTTTCTGTAGATAGGTGTCAAGAAAATTGTATTACATTCTAGTTAAGCGCATAAAATTTTCGCAGTGACATTCATGACATTTATATAAATTATACACGAAAATGTGACGCGACAAAGCGTGAACACAGTTTGGAACAAACTCCATGCATTTCTTTCAAACATAATTAATTACTCTATCTTTTTTTGGCATCTTATGCTTTTTGCAGAACGTATGCGGCAAACATTTTTCAAGAAACAACCCTACAAGAAGAACACATTTCGTATCTCTTGAAGTAACGATGATACTTAATATAATGGACGGGCAGTTCGATATGCTGCTCTTCCAGTTGATAACTTTAAAGACAGGTTGTGCTTAAATCATTATCGTTAAAAGTTCAACACCTGTATGATGAACTGCTGAATCTTGTCGTTACATGTCTTTTGTAGCTATCTATGGGTCAAATAAGGAAGTGCGAGTTACAAAAATTCATGTGAAAAACAAAAAAACAAAAACAAAAACAAGAGAGGCAAGACCGTCAAGACTCACTTGTGATACGCTTAAAAAAATATATATAATCGTTAAAATGTGTGCTGTATTTGTTATTACAGAGCTTCGGGTTAAAAAAAAGAAAAGAAAAATAAAGAAGTCCTAACCAGACTCATTCGAACCCCACGTATTCGGGTGAGAAGAAACTGTCTTCCCCATTACACTATCGTGGCTCCTTGATGACGTTCTAAAATTTAATATTTGAACATACTTTTTTTAAAGGGCGATAAATCAATTGCGGTATTCGCAGTGAGAACGCTGTTTAAATCATATTATTCTGGTGTATCTTGGGCATTCAAAAAATCTTAAAGGGCGATAAAAAAAAAAAAATCAAAAAAAAAAAAATCAAAAATAAAAATCTTTAAGTCAGCGGTAAAGGAGACGTGGCTATCGCCGCAATCACACTGCAACATTTAGCCGTTTTCTCTAGATCTAGATAGATGTACAAGTTTAGTTACACCCGCCGGGAATGTAGTACGACACGGTCGGTTCAATTTCTCTTTTTTGTTCATTCTAGTTTTATAGTTTTAAAGTTGATATGAAAATTTAGTATTTTGTTAAACTAATAACATGTAGAGCCAAGTACAAGTACTTCTAAACGTCGTATGAAGTGAAAAGAACTTCATTTTGAAAAAAGTCAAGACTGGAAATTTTTTCGTTTCATCAATGCAAGGGTATTAACTCGCATGGATTACAATTTTTAACTGTGAATTCCGACTGATTCTGTGGATATTTTTATGGCAGTTTGGGGCATAATCCAGTTAGTGATGAGGCGTTCACAAATCTTTCTCTAAATAAATATTTAACGGTCTCCTTCTCCAACTTTCCATCACATGTTATCGTGTATTGTCCATTGAATATAGGATTGAACGGGCAGGTCAACAACTTGAAACAAAATTGCGTCGTTAGCGTTCGCGAAGAATATGAGCACGCGCTTTGAATGTGTATAAATATGTGTATGCAACTGATTTTTGCCCATGACCTTCAGGGCTCAACCAATACATCTATAAAGTCCACTCGTCATATTGATTTTAGTATTTTCCGAAAAAGACCACTTGGGCGAATGAACATAGCGAAAGCCCTGTACACTGATAGTAAAACACACAAGCTTTTTATGTATTGAGTATAATTTCAAAATGTAATGTTTAAGAAGAGAAAGATCAGTTTAAAGCAAATTAAGTCCCCTAGCATTAATTACAGAGTAATTTCCCTTTTTTTACTATCTGCACCAAAACGTTTCCAAAATAAATAAAAATTCCATGCTTAGCAAAAGAAGTTCCTGTTTGAACAAAAAATGATAATAATGACTCCTCTTGCTGTTGTGTCAGAATAAGAGGTCAAAGTGCCAAGTTTAGAGAATACAAAAAATATAAATATAACAGTAAATGCAGTTTGCATATAATTAGGCTTCATTTTTGTGTGTGTGTGTGTGCCCATCCCAGAGGTGCAATATTGTTTTAAACAAGGTGACTGGAAAGAACTGAATTTTTCCTATTTTTATGCCTAATTTGGTGTCAACTGACAAAGTATTTGCAGAGAAAATATCAATATTAAAGTTTACCACGGACACACAGACACAGAGACACACACAGACAACCGAAAACGGGGTTAAAACATAGGCTCACTTTGTTTACACAAGTGAGTCAAAAACCAACAACGTAAATCACTTCCTAGTACGGATGTGATCACACCACTTTTGCCATCCGCAGTCAGTCAGTGTCACATTTCAGACTTCCTGGTTTGATCAAGCAATAGTGCGCTTTAGTTACTCACTTCTTCTTGTTTTTTTATGTCTAAATCAAAGAGCATGTTATAAGCTTTACGATGTATTCCTGAAATTCTTTTTTTGTAGCAATTCAAATCTCGACTACAAATCGTTTGCTTCGTCGTGGACAAGAGCGATTTGAGTTCGAATCGAAAAAACACAGACACAAGAAGACAGACAGACACACGCACACATGTATGTATGTATGTATGTGTATATATATATATATATATATATATATATATATATATATATATATAGAGAGAGAGAGAGAGAGAGAGAGAGAGAGAGAGAAACTCAGAATTCAAAACGATTTTTATTCAAGGAGAGAGAGAGGAGACACAAACAGACCAACCAACGAACAGACAGACAGTGAGACAAAGAGACCGCGAAATGGACAGAATGACAAAGAGAATCGTGCATTCATATTATATTGATGAACCAAACCAAACCATAAATGATAAAGCAAAACCCAACACGATGAATAAATGCGAAAACAACAACAACAAAAAAACAAAACAAAAAAACAATACTTGTCAATTTTAAACACAATGCTTTCCCTTGTCTTCCCACCCACCATCTGGCCCACTTCCCCCATCCCCACAACCCTTTGGCTCTCCATCTCCTTCGCCGGTCGATATGGTACGATATTTCTACAAGTTCTAAAAGTGTGCGTTTTTATCTCTCCCTCTCTTTCTTCACACACACGCACATCTATTTATCTATCTATACACGCATACATACATACATATATATATATATATAGAGAGAGAGATACACACACACACAAACACACTCATGTATGCACGCACACACACACACACACACACACACACACACATATATATATATATAGAGAGAGAGAGAGACACACACACACACACACACACACACGCATGCACGCACGCACACACGCACATACACACACTGGCACATGCACGCGGTGTGTGAGCACATACATACATGCATACCATATGCACACATGCATGCGCGTGCACACACACACACACACGCGCGCGCGCGCGCGCGCCAAAACGCACTCTGCTCCACCCAGTAATTATAATTTGATCGTCCCCCCCTTCTCCCTGTTTCCAGTACGGACGAGAAGAAGCAGCTTCATAAAACCAGCAGAAAAAAATGTCTTTCGGCCACAGTGAGAATACACACCAACCGAACGGTAACAGAGCCAATTTAGACGAGCATCGCTTTCGCTGCTTGCTCTGAGCTGACTGTCTGGGCCGTGACATGGCGGGGACAGGTGGTAAGAATTACTGGGACAGTTCACCAAGAGTCTGTCTTATGTTCAAACATCTAATGTTTTTCGGAATTACTGAATGCCTGTTTCATTGTCCAATACGGTGTGTTTCTATGATGCGGCCTACATATATTTTTATTCTTTATTTTTGTTGTGGTTACTGTTGTCAATTGCTGTTACACAGATTTTCACCGATTGATTCCGTTATTCCAGTCTGTCCTTTCTTTTTTACCCCCCTTTAACCACCATCCACACACACACACACACACACACACACGACACATCCAGTATCACTCAAAGCGAAAGGACGTTAATTCAAAGAAAGAACTGGTTTATTTTTTAACATCGTCTATTCCCCACACCTAAATTTTCCGATATTCAAATATAAAACGGGTACGTTTATTTTAACATGCGATGAATAAGAGCCGTGGCACAAATGCGATGCGTATGTCACGAATGGAAAGAAAAAAACAACTGTGAGGACGTATTGAAATGAAATGTATTTCTTGGTGCCTACTCAAGACCTTTCTGAGTGCAGATACTCGCTACAACATAAAACGTTACAACCCCCTGAAGAATCGGAATACGATATGTATTTATTTAAATTGACTTATTCTTCAAATGAGTATGTATTGATGCATCGTATTGCTTTGTATTGTGTTTACTGGTTGTAATGTATTGTATTTTATTGTTCTCCCCTTTTGTCACAACGGATTCCTGTGTGTGACAATCGGGCTGCTCCCTCCCCAGGGATAGCGCGTCGCTTCAGTCACAATGCCATCTGTTTTCTTCTTTTTTTCTGTATTTGTTTTCCAATCAAAGTTGATTTTTCTACAGAATTTCCAGGGACAACCCTTTTGTTGCCGTGCGTTCTTCGCGTGCATGCTGCACTAGGGACCTCGGTTTATCGTCTCATCCGAATAAAGTACAGACCTGAAAAAATAGTCTATTGTCTGAATAACGAACGCTTATCTCTTGAAATACTTTGTATTATCAAGTCATGGAATACAAAATCTGTTTTGGACTGATACCTATGTGATCCATTTGCGTGAAAATGAATGTCATCATTCTCTGGACTCCACACCACAAGCAGAAGAATCTGGTCAAGTTCATTTGATTTCTAAACAACAACAGTCGGAACTACTGATTTTAAGTAAAATGATACTTTGGCTAATATATTAGATAGCTGTACATGTTTTTGTTGTTTTCATTTTTCATTATAACTCAGAAAGGATGAGTATGTGGCTGACTTTGAAGAGCTTGCTGTCTGATCTAGTGTACAATTAAACACGTTTTGAGGATGTATCAAAGTTGTAGAACAAGAGCAGGGAGACGGCAATGCCAAATAATGTGGGTGCCAAAATTCAGCCCTGCTTTATCCTGCTGACAATTCTGTAGGAATCAACGTTTAGCCATTGAAGTAAACAGTGCCCTGCATGTTGCAGTTATCTGAGGTAATCGAACTCAATAATCTGGATGACAGTCTTTTTTTCTATTTTTTTTTTCTAGAAGATTGAACTATCTGCTGACAAATATCAAGTGTAGAGGTTTCCTCCCTTCATGGCATTTCTCCTGCAGCTGTCCGACCAAAAGAAAATAAATCTCATCAGATAAAGCCATTCCTTGATTCTGGGTAAAATGTAGTCTGAAAAGGACTGTTGCGAAAAGCTTTTCGACTACAACTCAGAAAGAAGATGCCACGTTAGCTGCTGAAACTCCTGTGACCACATTTGTTCTTTAACCAGTTTACTGTTTCGGCATTGCCCACGTCTTGAGAGACTGCCCTTCCTTCAAGAAAGAAAAAACCCAACACTTGGGGATCCTATGACCTTCCAGTCGTCAGTCCACTGCGCTAACCACTGAAGTCAAGGGTTGGTAATATCGGACTTTTCCGTTCTCAAGCGGGCTCTTCATAGGTATGTACGGTAGTCGTGTCATCAGAAGAGCAGAGGAAGCAACTACTGTCCCGACTATCTGGGCCAGAGTTTTATTACAGTGGAGAGTGTCTTGCCCAGGTTACACCCCCTCTCTCTCGGCGAAGAGGGTTTTATGACAGACGGTGTTGGGATGGTTCCCAAAGGCCAACAAGACCCCAAGGCTGCAGCACTAAGAGCCCATGTAATTTTGCTTCCTAGTTTGACAGTCATAGTCCTTCACAAAAGACTAAGCTGTCATTGACTTCCCATTGCCGTGGATAAGCCACTGATAGTAAAGCTCTCACTTTGCTGTTAGCCCAGCTGTAAGCTTATGTCAGTGATACAAGCTGAGCGTTTATTTTATTTTATTTTATCTTTCTCACATATTCAATAGCTGAAGCCGCAGCGACACGTGACACCACAAGTGGTTTCAACATTGCTTCACCAGTGACAGGGCAGCTTTTCCATGACGGTGACAAACTTCGCCCTCACCCCACACATGGAGACCTTGCAGGGCTCGTCACCACAGACGTCTTGAAAGTTGTGGAAAACGTCATCAATATTGGTGTTCTGCCTGTGCTCGTCATAACTGGCGTCATCACTAACGTCATCAACATGGCTGTCTTCGGAAGTCAGGGACTGGCTGATCGTGTCAACCTGTGTCTGTTCAGGTAGTGCAGGTGTAGTTTGTGGGAAACGATTGCTGTTATCGTGTGAACACTATGTTCAAACTAATTCACATTAAAGATCACACACACACACACACACACACACACCAAAACAAACAAAAAACAGGTAGCATTGTGCCAGACATATTAATTCAATGCGGATGATATTTCTTTACCAATGGTTTGAATCTGAACGGTTTCAGAAAGAATAAGACGTTCAGCTTCTTGTGATTTCAAACATAGCTCAATTTCAATGGTGTGTGTGTGTGTATGTGACTAGCAGTCTGTACATCTACTAAGCACTTTTTCTTTCCACCTCTCTACCCGCCAGACCCCTCTCCCCAAAATACATCTCTTTCAATCTCTTTTCATTTCAGTTGTGTTAAGCCTGTCCCAGTCAGACCTACCTCTCTCTTTATGTGCGTGCGTGCGTGCGTGCGTGCGTGCGTGCGTGCGTGTGTGTGTGTGTGTGTGTGTGTGTGTGCGTGTGTGTGTGTGTGCGCGCGCGCATCAGTCTGTCCCTGGCAGACCTTGGATACCTTGTGTTCATCATGGCCAGTAAGACTCACAGCGTGTTATCTCTGGTCGATCCTGTGATGGGACAGTACTGGAAAATCAGAAGTTTGAACACAGCTCTTGGTAAGTCTCATTTATTATCTTTGCGCTCAAGCGCTCGCGGATACACACACACACACACACACACACACACCCCTATCTATCCATATCCATGTATCTATATAGTACGCTCCGCGTATACCAATCACTTGTACCAGACATAGCTTATATCGTCACAGTAAAACATGTCCCGACCAAAGGCCTAATTTGACCTGACTAAAAACTCATCGGCTATACCGGACATCGACTGCACCGGACATCGCTTATACCGGCCATTTTTTCCCGTCTCAGGAGCACCAAACTCCGGATATAATGGACATCGTTATACCGTTTTAGATCCCTTCCCGAGGAGTCTTCTCTCCGGATACAGCGTCATGCGAGAGGAGTACCTAATTATTGTAATGTATTATCAGATATCACTTGCAGTGAAAGTCCATCATTCTTTCACTTTGGTATAAAAATGCTGCTTTGTAAGAAAGGTTGTCTGGACATTAGGGTGGGTAAAGAGTAATTGCGAACAGCGTGTAATTCGTATACCGCCCCACTTCGAAGCGTTCTTAACGGTTGCATTTCACAATTTAACGTCTGCTTCGACATTTTTCTAAAACTTTCATGAATATCTATTTCCAAGAACCAGTCAAACATAAGCTATTTCTGGCTTTTTCCGCGATCTTTCTTCTCTTCGCGTTCTTCAGGTCGTTACAGTTCAGCAAACGACAGACCTTATGATTCTCCAGGTCGTTACAGTTCAGCACGCGACAGACCTTATGATTCTTCAGGTCGTTACAGTTCAGACCTTATGATTCATCAGGTCGTTACCGTTCAGCATGCGACAGACCTTATGATTCTTCAGGTCGTTACAGTTCAGACCTTATGATTCTTCAGGTGGTTACCGTTCAGCACGCGCCAGACCTTATGATTCTTCAGGTCGTTACAGTTCAGACCTCATGATTCTTCAGGTCGTTACCGTTCAGCAAGCGCCAGACCTTATGATTCTTCAGGTCGTTACCGTTCAGCAAACGACAGACCTTATGATTCTTCAGGTGGTTACCGTTCAGACCTTATGATTCTTCAGGTCGTTACAGTTCAGCACGCGACAGACCTTATGATTCTTCAGGTCGTTACCGTTCAGCAAGCGCCAGACCTTATGATTCTTCAGGTCGTTACCGTTCAGCACGCGCCAGACCTTATGATTCTTCAGGTCGTTACAGTTCAGCAAGCGCCAGACCTTATGATTCTTCAGGTCGTTACAGTTCAGCAAGCGACAGACCTTATGATTCTTCACGTCATTACCGTTCAGACCTTATGATTCTTCAGGTCGTTACAGTTCAGCACGCGACAGACCTTATGATTCTTCAGGTCGTTACCGTTCAGCAAGCGCCAGACCTTATGATTCTTCAGGTCGTTACCGTTCAGCACGCGCCAGACCTTATGATTCTTCAGGTCGTTACAGTTCAGCAAGCGCCAGACCTTATGATTCTTCAGGTCGTTACAGTTCAGCAAGCGACAGACCTTATGATTCTTCACGTCATTACCGTTCAGACCTTATGATTCTTCAGGTCGTTACAGTTCAGCACGCGACAGACCTTATGATTCTTCAGGTCGTTACCGTTCAGCAAGCGCCAGACCTTATGATTCTTCAGGTCGTTACCGTTCAGCACGCGACAGACCTTATGATTCTTCAGGTTGATACCGTTCAGCATGCGACAGACCTTATGATTCTTCAGGTCGTTACAGTTCAGCACGCGACAGATCTTATGATTCTTCACGTCGTTACCGTTCAGACCTTACGATTCTTCAGGTCGTTACCGTTCAGCACGCGACCACCCGGCACAGAAAGAATTAAACGAGAATCAGCATGTCGGAACTACGAGACTACTATCAATTTTACTGAAATTGAACGTTTTCTCATTTAACTGACTTCAGACATATACTTTTCCAATGATTTGATTAATTTCAATTTTGTAATGTCAGCACATCAACTAGATTTGTGTCCTAACAACAGGCGCCTGAAACAGATTACACGTTTGTCGAAGGGGCTCATATGCTTTGTATTGAAACAGAAAATGCGATTTAAGTTCGTAAACTAGGCATGTATTATTTTCTGCTGTGGCTGATATCAACCATGTTTTATTCGCTTGCAAACCCAGAGCCCTTGTTCTAAATCTGGCCAACATATCTCTGTGCCATTTATGTGTTATGACAAATATTTTTTAGGTTTCAAGTTACTGTAAAACGAAAGAAACCATGCATTTTATTCATTCTCTTTCATATGAGCGTGCCATTCTTATCCAGACATACATATCAGTCGACCCTTACATTCTCAAATGAAAAAACCATTGCATTAAAATTTGCACATGTAAACACCGAATTTTACAAAATGCATGTAGGTCCAATGCTGAGTTAAGTATAAATAACACTTTATAGCCAGGAATCATGAGAATGAGGAATGTTAAACACATATACACACACACAATACACAATAAAGAGAGCATAGGAAATAGTTGCTTATATCAACAATACACAACATACATTGCCTACTGTTTGAGAACATCGACTAAATCTGAATATTTCCGTAATATCCGGAGACATCGGTTATAGCGTCCACAAGACCAAAAGTAGCCACTATACCCGATGTGTCGGCTATAGCGGACATCGAATATACTGACGCCGTAAGTCCATCTCCCTCCCCAGAGTGGCCGGTATAGCTGGAGGTTAATATTTATGAATATATGTTAGTGTGTGTGTGTGTGTGTGTGTGTGTGTGTGTGTGTGTGTGTGTGTGTGTGTTCAGGAGAGTTTAGTTCGTTGAGAGAGGGGGGATGGGAATGTCAGGGAAGCAGAGGGAAGGAAATAAGAGAGACAGGAGAGACACATACAAATGTACAAGCACAGGCATATACGGCACACAGGTAGCACACATCCACCGCATACAAAAATGGAGGAAGAGTGAGAGAGAGAGAGAGAGAGAGAGAGAGAGAGAGAGAGAGAGAGAGAGAGAGAGACACATACAGAGTCATTGTCACAGAGAGAGAGAGAGGGAGGCTGACAGACATGGGCAAACAGCCTCACCCTTGTCCAACCTCCTTTATCACACATACCACTTCATCACCAATCCCTTTATTCCTCAACACACACACACACACACACTTTCTGAGGGGGGTGGGGGGTATCGTAAATTCTCGCTTATGATCATTTTATCTGAGGTAAATTTATGTGGGGAGTAAAATTCTCGTGTTACGCCGGGGATCAGTATGTTCAGTCTCACAAAACTGTAGTTTTGAAAGGACTAGTGTGGTGTACTCTGCACAGGTGTCTACTGGGGCTTCATGAATGTCTCCAGTGTCCTCTCCATGATTATCTCCCTGGAACGCTGCGCATGCGTTCTGGCGCCTCTGCATGCCAAGACGTTGATTCGTGCCCGGACAATGGCAGTCTTGATCGTGTGCGTGTTCGTCTTCATCTTGGTTTTCTGCGGACTGTTCAACCTGAGGTATATTGCTGTCCCTCTCACGGACCCTTCCAACGAGAACCAAACTCTTGGCTATGTGATTGGTTTCAGCTCGTATCACCCCCAATTCAGGTCAGTGGGTAATCGCCCTTTAACGGCAATGACATTTCTGAGCTTCTCGTTCGTTCGGTCACCTGTATCTCATAACAATGCCTAGCGTTAACCCATCTGTTCATACTGATCATCACACGCCACATCCATTTCTAATTATTAATGCTATCATGATAGACAGTAGTTGTCTCTTTTAGATAAAGATGCAGGTTTATCATCGTAACAGCTAAACGTGTCTTTTTAGTCTAAATATTGTGACCACAAAGGTCACCCACCCAGATTAAAAGAGACAATGAATTAATGGAAGCTTCGTAGCAGAATCAGGGGTTGGACTTCTGATCCAGTATAAAAAAAAAAGGTTTGACTGCCTGGGTTCTTTCAAAACACTGATCCAGTGTTCACCAGTGATCAGAGTTCGATGCCCCGTTGCACGTGCATGTTCCTGTGGAGGGGCACTTTACTTCTATTTTACTCACTTCACCAACGTATGAATGGGTACCCGAGTTCGGTTGGGGAAGGTTAAAACGACAGAAAGAGAGGTCTAACCCCCGTGTTCCTATGCCAAGCCGCAATTACAGTTAACCCTTTCACCGCCAGTCAATTTAGAGTACAAAATTCCCTTGTGGTATAAACACAGAAAAAAAACAGTGGCTAAGAGCAGCTGGGGATTCCCCTGCGATGTATAGAAAATATGGCCTATCCTACCACCGAACATTAAGAGCAGTAGGTTCATGGATAACAGACCAATGAATGGTCAACATCCAGTGACATGGGTCCTCTACCACGCCTGAGCATAAATGCGAGCTTGGCGGTGAAAGGGTTAATATGAATTCGGTGCCCTGATGGCCTAACAAGGCTGTGGGACATTTAACTTTTTATTCTATTAACCTTTTATTCTTTATGAACAAATGTGGCTGACTGATCATCTTCCTTCTGTCAGTGCCGTCACGGACGCTGTGTTTTACATCTCAATCGCTGTCCCAGTCATCTCCCTTGTTGTGGTCATCATCACCACGGCCATCACCACCATGCAGCTTCACCTCACTGTGGCCTGGCGCAAGGAAACGGCCCAACAGAGCGTCACAGACAGCAGGGAGGTGGCCCTCACTAAGATGTTGGTGGCCATTTCCTGTGTGTATGCCATCTGTATCACGCCCAAGTCTTTAATGGTAGACATTTTTTTTCTCATTATTCTTTTCATTAATCAGAGAAAGGGAAAACGAACGGAGGACAGAATGGAGAGAGAGAGAGAAAGAGAGAGAGAGAGAGTGTGTGTGTGTGAGAGAGCAAACGGGAAACAGAATGGAGAGAGAGAAACGGAGAGGGGGCGGGGGGGGGGGAGAACGAGTGGGGGACAGAATGGAGACAGACAGACAGATACACACACACACACACACACATACAAAGAGGGAATAATAGAACCCATTAAGATTCTCAGCTCATAAATTGCTTCTTTGTTCGCCATCCCCTGTGTTCTTCGCTAATGACATTCTGCTGAAGAGTTCTGGCACTTCTGAAAAAGGAGTGGCGGCCTAGTGGTAACGCGATTGCCCATCACAGCATACATCGTGTGGGCGTGGATTCGAACATATTTCTGGTTAGGATATTTTGCATTCTACTTCTGCTAAAGCGTGAAGACCTGGCGCCCATTTGCAGAAGCGTCTACTATGGCTCTGATAGATCTGTCCCGCTCATCGCGGATGTGCTGGATGACATTCCGATCAGGAGACACCGGAAGCCAGGGCACGTGCAGCCAGGTCGGCGTGTGTGAAGCGTGCTGACTTGTGGCGTTGTCCTGCCTGAAAAAATGTCCCGGGGTCGACATGGAGAGGGGGGGGGGGGGTCTGAATGTCAGTACCGTAGCAAAGCTAGGAATAGCATTACAACCATTTGTGAGCGCCATCAGTGTGGAGGATCCGAAATTGTCGAAACTGATGGCGCACAAACATGATTGTTACAAAATGTTCGAAACGTGTTCGTGTTAACGTTAACTGGAGTTCAATGTTTATCTACACAGTTGATGCCGACAGTTATTAATGTCGACAGCTATGGACACAGGAACTCCTTCACGCACAATGGTAGATCATTCAAATATTTGTCTTACACAGCAGAGTCCCCAATTTAAGTTCAGATGCAATGTTGATAATATGACATTACCCATTCGTCAAATGTGAACTTAGTGCAATGCAGTGCCAGCAAACATCGCCATGAAGAACCCGAGAAGTCTCACACCTCATAACTAAATCAGTCCTCAAACTTGACAAAGCTGGTCCACCCAGCCTCTGTTTCTCACCTGTGGCTTAAGGTCTGCCAGACAGCGATATGCCGTAGATTGTCTTCTGCACCCAATCTAAAAACACTTCAACATAAAAAGGACTCAAGCATACCAATCCTGACACAGTAAAACTTTGTAGAAAAAATATAATATGACGTATTCAAACGAAAACTAAAAATTCATCAATTTTTAACAGACCGTTAGTAACAATATTCGAACAGCTTTCTTGTCATTATTTTAATATCTAACTATTTGTTCCTCTGTCCTCAGCCCTTGGTGGAACTGTGCATGCCAGAGATACAGCCCGAGGGACGGTACTCCAACCTGTTCTACATGATCAACACGTTCGTGCACCTGTTGTCTGTGGTGAACTCCACAGTCAACTTTCTCTTCTACTGGTGTCTGGGCTCCCGGTTCCGCGCCACCCTGCACACTCTGTGCCTGTGTCGGCCTTCAGAGAGGAGGAGGAATGGAACCACTTCTGTGACTCCACACCAGTTAACTGCTGCTTCTGAACCCATTGCACACACCGCTAGTTAAAGCCGACATTTT